>JBAJNP010008128.1:0-13470 GCA_036877545.1 Yasuhikotakia modesta | reverse complement strand
GTAAAGCTTTGCGGTCAGTTGCCCTCAGAGCGAACATTTCTGTTGTCAGTTAGCGTTAAATCACGACACAGTAAAGAGCTGTGGAAACGCTCCCGCTTCAGTCATTGGGTGAATTGTGAAAGCTCCCTTTTGGCATGACGTGAAGTCAAGCTTAAAATATCTGAGTTTGGATTTGGTTTCGTTTAGGTTATCAATGGCAGCTGTCATTTCGGTTTAGTCGACTTTGAATTTGATCTTGATCATTTGTAGTTTTGTGGTCCGACTGATTTAGCTGAGTCACGCTTTTAATGGGCCTGTTTGTTCGTTTGAATGTTTTTCTTCTGATCACGTCCATCAGTTTATTTTTGCTAAACAGATGCAGTACCAGGCAAAAGTTTAGAGTCACTTATATTTTATAAAAACAGAAAACCATAAAAACCTCAATGAGAACTATGGAAATAATTTTGACTAAAACAAAACTACATAAATGAAGACTGTGTGTTATTTTGAAACTAGCCAGCCTTTGCCTAGAATTTGTAAAAATATATTTTTGGCATTGTATCAGCCAGCTTTAAAACAGTGTTGTACAGAAACACAGAAACAACAAACATCAGTATTTATGCAGGGCTCTCATTGGCTGTTTATCTGATCCAAGTAAAAGAAGTGAACATGTTGGCAAAATTATATTTTTGTCAGCAGATTCTGCAGATTTTTGTCAAATCTAATTTTGAACGTTTGCTTTCAGATGGAAAGGTTTCAGGATCACGAGAAACATTTGTGGTGGTGAATGTGTGACGCTCACATTGATGAATTTGACAACTGCGTTTTGGTTTTGTGTCAGTTTATATGATGATAAATGATGATAAAATGATGCGTGTAGTGCACCTTTAATCTGTAGTGATTTATCTGTAGAATAAATGAACAGGTTTTCGTTTAGCTGAAAATAGTTGTTTTTAGTTGTATGATTTAAAACGTGCTCTGAACGTTTGCATGTTGTTTCTCAGGTTCTGGAGAGCGCAGAGGAGTGTAGTTTTGTTGGAGTGTGCTTCAGAGAGAGAGAGAGAGAGGTGGATTTTAGTGTCCCGCTGGTGCGAGGAAAACGATCCCAGTCTTGGAGTCTCTCGCGCGCATAAGTGTATCATATTCACTCTCAGTGTGTGGTTTAGCACCATTCCAAACACTCTGAGCTGTGCAGATGCCCTCTCCTCTCCAGTCCCTGTTTTTCTGCTTGACATGCAAGAGTGTGAAATAAAGCAATGCAGTGAATTCAGATCAGCTAGAGCTCAGCTAGAAACCGCTGACAACACCAGGGTCACGGATAGGAGTAGCTTTAATTCACTGTAAGTTCCTTTAGATAAAGGTGTGTGTCTAAATGTACAGTAATCGTAATAAAAACATGATTCTGTGCCGCTGGCAGTTTTGTACGTTGAGTCTTAAAGAACCATTTGCTCAGTTTCAGGGACTTTGAGAGTTTATGATTAAAGCCTAAACAGACATCAGAGAGACAAAGAGATTTTTTTGAAGGAATTTCAAATGGTGTTAAGTGTTCTAAGAGACTCATTATCCTGTGTAAAGACGGAGGTACGTTTCATTCGCACGACTCCCTGGTTTGTGCGTCCTGAGAGCTGAATGTAGAAGCAGAGTGAGCGTTTTATTTGAAGTTGATAAGTAATTTCGCTGCGAACTCTCCCGTCTCCAGACAGAAGGGTTTTCACTCTTTTCTCAAGCTTTCTCTAGTGCGTCTTTGTCGCGGCAGGCTTGTTTTTATTTCCCCCTTTTGCCAACCTTGAAAGCCGCCACTTTTCGGTTAATTAAGGCAAACCACAACAGTGCCATGGTAATGACTGAATTGTGTACAACATTATCCTTTGGCCCAAAAGGGGCCTTTGTTTGCACCGCATGCCTGCATTCTCTTACCGCTCAAAGGAGAGAGAGGCAGAGAACACAAGCGCTCGTCTACAATACTAACTCAATAATGACTTCCCACGGGGGGGAAGGAGCGCTGCAGTCGTTTGAAACGGCCGTCATTTCTGCAGGACTTCCACCACCCACACATCTTCAGAAAGTGTCTGACGGTCTTATGGACCATCTCAGCTCTTGCAAGCTCTTGCAATTTTTTGGTCAGTTTTGTTGTGTTCGTTTGTTGAGTTTGTTTGTTGTTCGTTTGAAGACGGTCACATGATTTCTGGCCATTGATGGCAAGTTCTTTAAAGGTGAAAATTAATTTCTGCAAAATGTCTGCAAATTTACAGTGGAGAAAATCTCAACATCATAAGACCTTATGCACGAAAATCATTTGATGTTGTAGTTTCTAATCGTATTCATATGTTTGCCATTTTATTGACATGGTGTGTTGGGTCAGATACAAGCTTTAATTTTCTTAGTTTCTTTCCATTTAAAGAGTTATAATAAATGGTTCACATAGTTTTAGGCAGGTCTTAATTTTTTTTTTTTGCTGTTTTTTATTGTCTCTGTTCGTCTATGTATTGCATAGGTCTAGAACTCAGCAAAAATGTTCACCAATGACAGTATATTATTACATTGCTGTTTCACTAGCTTCTGTGGGTTTGCAAACTTGAACCACATGTAATCTTTCCAAAACCCTGCCTGCCAAAGATGGATTCACAGACAGAGGTTCTTATTGGCTGTTTTTCAGCTCTAAAATATTTTGGCCACTCCTCTGAGTCTCATAGGTCAGGTGAGGTGAGGTAGTGGAACATTTTACGTGTGGTATTCTAAATACGTTTGCATGCGGCGTGTATCGTTTACTGCGGAAATAAACAAAAATTGCAGTAGATTGCTGGACGAATTTTGCGCCTCTCTGTAACAGGGATTTTTCCTGCAACATATTACTGTCTGTCTCTTTATCTAAGATAAGCACTCACTGAAGGCGCCAGGCGTACTCGCTGTGTACACAGTATCCTCAGGAGACCGTTGCGTTGCAGTCCAGCCTCTCTATCCGCTGCCACATCAGGAAATCGTTATTCCTGCGCAGTAATAAAGAGAAATCTTGGTTCTCAGCTGTGGGTTAATTGAAGCACAGAGAGTCGGGGCGACTCGGACTTGCAGGCTTTATTTTTTTGTCAATGACCACGACCTCGGAACCGTCAGGGAGCGTGAACCCCCCTGCCCACCTCCTCGCTCACTAATCACCATGGCGATGAAGGCTTCTAGTGGCTTGCAGCTCTGAATAGTAGCCACTTGAGTTTTGGCAGCATGCAGACGCATTTGCTGCGTGAATAATGCATGTCTGCGGGCCTCTTTTACTGCTGGCATCTTTGCATTGGGAATGTGGAGTGTATTGTAGCAGCAGCAGTTTTTTCAAGGCTTGCTTTGTCAGGTGGCTTTGCATATTGCGAGTCCCTGGGAAACTTTGTGGAGGCATGTGGTATTAGTAGAACTCAAACTGATGTGTGTGTTTTGTTGTCCACTTGTTTGTTCTTGCGTGCGTTGCATGTCGGTGACCGTATCGCCTGCATTTTACTGTTAACATCTTAAATATCAGAAACAATCAACTGCCTCCAACAGTATCCAGATCGCAGTAGACAGTCGCATTTTGCACAAATATTTTTTATTTATCGTGAATTGCCTCAACATACTGCCTCAATCTGTTTAATTGTGTACATTTGCTTTAGATTGAAATGTCATTTTCATATTTAACTATTTAGTTTTTTTTGTAAAACTGAATATTTGTGTAATGTAGTACAAAACCACACAATATCAATATCTCAAAATCAAGCCTATCATTTTGTAACTGTACAGTGACAAAGAATTTAATCGTTTTTGTCATATTCACATAATTTAATGTTATATCTCTGGTGGGTGTTTGTAACAAACATGTTTGTAAGCATCAATTGTGAAGTGATTTCTCCAATAGAAAGCAGAGATAATAAGTTTTGAAATTCTGCCTCACAGTAGCCATGGAGACGGAGCAGAATGCTGAAATTTCTTCTGGATAAAACCAAAACCCCTTTTTTTGGTTCATGTTTCCACAGGTTGCCTGTAAATAAATTGTTTATTGAATGGTTAAATCTGCACTTTTATGTTAATATCATCAGTAATTGTTGTCAGTCTTCAGTAGTCAGTAACATCAAACACATTTTCAGCCATAAAGCTGGTTGTAGAATAAACAGGTTATTTTTTAAGCCCAATCAATATCTCTGGTCTTGTCTCTGGTGTAACAAGATCATTTGAATCTAATTTCTTGATGTCTCCACCAGAACCAAGCATGTGGTTGCCCTCGCTGAGCCTCTACACAACGCCAACCTGCAGAAGAACCAGCTGGAGCTGGAGCTGGAGATACTGGAGCAAGCTGCTGAAATTGTGGTGAACGAGGAGGAAGAAGGTGGAAATAATAATGATGACGATGATGGTGAAGATGAAGAGGACTCAAGCAGTGACGATGACTCGGAGAGTGAAGATGCAGAAGAGCCAGCAGACGCCAGTGCCATTGCTCCACACCAAAAAAGTGAGGAAAAGAACCAAACCGAGGTCAGATCTCCTGAACCTCAGATCAGCTGTGAGGTTCTGAGGGAGGATGTAATGACTGAAGCTTCTGGTCTCCTCATGCAGCACCAGGGTGGAGGAGGAGAGCAGTGTAAGCCCAGGAGGCTGATTGAGGAGCTGGGAGAGAGGCTGGAGGAGGGGCTGAGGGTTGAGGAGTTGGAGGAGGGGCTCAGGATTGAGGAGGATGTGCCTCAGGCAACGCATCGTATTAGCAGCAGAGAAACAGACGGAGAGGGAGCGAGCAAGCAAGAGAGAGACAACTGCCACCAGTGTGCAGCCGGTGTTGAACAAGAAGCTACGAAAACAACAACCAATAGAGAGCTACTTAACCCCGGCCATCAGACGAACCCACTGCGCATCATAACATCTGATGAACTGGACAGCGATGATGAATGAGAAACGAGGATTTTCCTGGAACTGTATTGCTGGGACATTCCGATTTGTTTACACTTGGACTGTTATAGATGTATCCTTAAATCTACAAGGGAGCTTGTGTTTTTCATTTGTAATATTCACAATGAAAACATTCACCATAACGTTCAGATTTATTTGTAACAATGTTTTGAACATTCGGCTGTTTGAACAGATTCACTGCATTCATACAATTATATTAATATACACACTTTAAAATGAATCTACATGAATTACACAACAATAAAAGCGACGATGACTAAAATTATTTTGTTGCATGGCAGTCTATGGTTTCTGTTAAGGTGAAGCTCTGTCTCTCCTTCTAAAAGGATAATATTTAACGTTCCTTTTAAAACTACTCAAATCCACAATCTTGATCAAATCCTCACAGAGACTTATTCAAGACGGATGTCTCCTTTCCTTTAGAGAGTTTTCTCAGAGCTTCCTTATCAACTCTGATCTTCACAGTGAGTTTCTGCAGACTGCGGTGGTGCTGATACAGACACGCATCCTGTTTGCGGTCACGCGCGATCCCTCGCGTGTTGGCGTTCGCTCTGAGGACTGTGAGATTAGCGTGTTTCATCTGCATGCTGGCATTTCCCTGGAAGTGGAGTAGGAGGTGGTAGTTTGATGATAACGCTAAAAAGCGGGGGTGGGAGTCTAGCTACAGGAAATGTTAGCTGCAGCCCTCGCAGTCTCGGGAGACTACATGTTATAAATGTTCTGTTTTGACGTGTTTAAAGCTGCAATCTGTAACTTTATTGCGTTTTCAAGTGAACAAAAATCTGTTATTGAGCTGATTTAACATTTCTTACTGTATTAACCACTGACCATTTATAATAATGATTTATAATTTAAGCTGTCATTTGGTTTACCAGAAAATCTTGTGTTTGGCTTGTGGTTGCATCACATCTGTAAACAGAAAGACCGGCTACTACATTATGTGTGGGTGCTGGAATGATGCAGAGACTGTAGCTTGTTCTCACAGCTGTTGTGTAGAATTTAAACCCATCATCCACCTTAAGAAAACAAGGCAAGTAACTTGAAATTTCATGTTTCGAACAGAGATGGTGATAGAGAGGCTTCAAAAAGTTTGACTTGAAATTTGTGGGACAGTTTAGCTTTGCTAGCAGTGTTTTTGTGTGCAGTTGATTGGCTGATCGGTCTTGTGTGGCAGTTTAAGGGCAGTCTGGTGAAAACAGTTCAATAGATGAGAGGAAGCACTTGTCAGGCAGACAGAGGGTTGTGTAACGTGCAAGTGGGAATTGAGGAGATAAGATGGCAGAATGCTGCCTGAGTCATTTTAGAAAGCAGAGAGAGTTTAACTGACACAGCAGTCAGCAACCACACCTCATTTCTGCAAATGTTTATCCAAAGAGCTTTAAATACAGGATCGACAACACATGCAAAGCCTTTAAACCTGTCTGGAACTGAGGTATGTGAAGGAGAGTTTGGGGCTGAGGCGAAATATTTACAATTCCTGTTGTAAAAATACCAATTGCTGATAGTTTTAAATTTTCTTTGAGTCTTTACAAAAGTCTTTACATTTTTATGTGATGTAACATGTTTCTAGTTTTTTGGGCACAGTTCATCGATTTGTTATTCTGCATTTTCTAGTGAATCCCCAATGGATAAATCCTGTGCTGTCAGACAATTCTCACTGAATGTTCAGCTTCATTCAGAAATACAGCGTAGAACAGCAGTAAAATGTGTTGAGAACCCTTCTGTTCATTATGTCATGAGCACCTGTCTTTTTGTCTGTTTTAGGCTGTGAGTTCTTGGCAGTTTAGTCTCGTCTCAGTCCGTAAGTCCCTCTGATTCCTCAGAGACAGACTCTGTCTGTAACTGGAGATCTTTGAGTCTGTCGGTCTCACCATCGTTCGGTCTCTCCTGGTCCTCTCGGTTCTCCTTTTCATATTTTTCCTCTGTCTGTTCTCTCTCTGTGTGTTGAGGATGGATGATGTCATTAAAGTAACTCCCTCAGAGAGCTGCGACCGGTCTCCCCGGCGGCACCTCGGGAGCCAAATCATTTGTCCGACCTCTATCAAACCCTCCTCCTTCATGCCTCCGCTCTTTATTCTCACTTCATTGCTCTGTAGCTTGTGAGAGCCCACAGGCTGTAGCAGTCTCTCCCCTGTGGGGTCCTCCATTGATTAAGTGACACTCTGTTGAATCGCCGTTTTTCATTGTAAAGAGGTGCCTATATTTCCCATTATGATGTCCACCCCTGGGAACCGGGCTGGTGCTTCACAGCGTGTGCTAGCTTGCGCTTTTTCCAGCCAAGTTTTAATAGGTTTCACCTGCAGCTAAGGGGACATTTGTGTCTTTTAAATGTATTCAGCTGACAAAACTAGATGAATGCGGTCGTGTTTAAGAGATTTTTTAAAAATTCTCGCCCTCCTCAGCATTGTGCAGTAATTACGACCGGCTCTGATGCGCTGCTGTGAGATCCTTGTTAAAATCCTGCTTCTGCTTATCTGTCCCTACTTCTCCAACACAAACCGTGTGTGTGTGTTTGTGTGTGTGCGTTGTTGTGTTGTTGTTGTGTTGTTGGTGGTGTGTTTTGTCAGTAAGAAGCTTGTAATGGTAAGTCACTTGTTTTGTGCTGTTAGAATTTTATTGTTTTTTATTTTATTTTATTGTATTTTATTGTCCCTGCACATTACAATCCAACAGGAGATTGTATTTTAACATTGTAAAAAAGTCCCTTTAAAAGAGCGATTCAGTGCCTCTTATGTCAGCCGTCATTAAAATGACTCCACACGCTTTCAAGCTGGTGAAATCTGGGTAACACGTTGCCTCAGAGCGTAAAAACCTGCTCAGGGTTTCACTGCTGACAGAACAGGGACAGGGTGGTTGATGTGGTTTTACCCACACACTGCATCCCTCGTGTGTCAGACTAATAGAGAAGTCAGTCTCTTTTCTCTTTTAGAGATGTGATTCCAGTCCTCAAACAGACGAATAACCCAAAAGGAGAAATTACTCTGCTCTTCTGATCTCTGTCTCTTTCTTTGCTTCTCTTTTTTTCTCTGTCATCTGTCTCTTTGTCTCCATGTTTGTCAGTTTTGCAGGTTTATTGAGTTTCCTTTGGTTTCAATTGGTTCGTTCATTTTCTCCATGTGCTAATTGATTATAATTTAAAACCCTGACAGACAGACTCACCGTGAGCTTGGAGGTTGTTGATCAGTCTGAATTCTTCAGTCCACATTATTGTTGTTTGTTTTGTAACATTTGTTAACAAATTGAAACCATATGGATTATATTAATGATGGATAAATCTAATCTTCTAAATCTTGGGCACAGTTTGCTGTCATCTTAAAGCTGGAAACAAAGATATTATTGAATATAGCTGCTATATTTTAGGCTGAAAGACGGATGTCATATTCACCTATGATGTTTGTAATGTTTAGTTTCTGAGAAAATTACTTTTGCTTGTGACTGAGAACTCAAATGAAGAATTTCTACAAAACCACATGGAGAAAGACGCTATAGAGGCCAGTTAGAGCGCTTGCATCAACAGTTTCAATTTGCAGAAGCTTTCAGAAGTGCTTTAATTGGTGCAGACAGCATCTGTTAAATGGCTTTTGTTGAACAGTTGTACATGTGAGAGTATTGAATCACTCTTCACTCACGGCAGATCTTTGCTATCAGGCTAATGGATAGTTTTACCCAGTCTATCTAGCAAGGTCAGTTTTTGGTACATTGGTGTGTGTTAGAACGAGTGTCTTAAGGCCATTGTCTCATGGTTAGCTCTCGGATAACGCAGGCACTTTGCTCTGCGCTGTGTTACGGGCTGCATAGCATGACTCCCAAGGCTACGGTAACAATTAGCCAAGGTGTCGGGTTCAAATACTCTGACTGTAACGTGGATATACTCCCATTGTCTGGGACACTGAAGATATTTTCAGCTCCATAAAAGTTGCCTTCATCTCCTTTTGTGCCCAAGGCTTCTTGGTTAAGTTCATTCAACTTTTCAAGCTTGTCATATTTGTGTAGAAGCTTCATACGTCAGCGTGGCAAAGTCAGGGTAGTTTTGCCCAAAATTCAGAGTTAGCTAAACCACACTGTAAATCTCGACTTTGAAGAATTACTGCTTGGAGAAAAGCCGCAATCCTTTATTTGTTTTCCATTTGAAACAAAAGTCAGAGATTATTAATATTTTAGCACAAGTTGTTGTTGGACGAGAGAAGTTTGTTGGAACAAAACGGTGGAATTGAAAGCCACAAAGCGGCCGAGCCAAACTGTCAAAGTGTGTCTCTTAGTTTTACTCTCTTTTTCCATATGTTGAGGAACAACTGTATTTGTGCATCCGCTTTGTTCAGCATGTGTCTAAAACTTAAAGATATGATTTAATGTGACTGTGTTCCGTTATTGGGCTGAAAGAAGAAACTCAAATGCGCTCAGGATGTTTTAATGATGTTATCAACACTTTAAGCTCCACTGATTTATAAGCTCCTGTTTCTTATCGCAGGAGTTAGTGTTGATATGTAACACAGCAAGCAAGAACTCCACCCTGTGTGTTGCTATCTGTTCACAGTTTGCAGAGTTGTGGAGCTGTCACATGCCTGCCTTAGAGTCTGTTCTCTTATTCCACACACACACAGAGTGCCCTATGCCCTAGGGAGGGATATGGTGCAGAAAGAGAGAGATCTCCTTACATGTGCATCACTGAATGTGTTGGCTTGTCACCCCTGTGTGCTCTGTGTGACTCCTGCGGCCCTGCTCTCACTCACTGAGTGGTGTGCATTACAGACACACACACACCAGCACGATGACTGTACACTTAGATTAAAACAGGAAGCATTGGCCCAGCCAACATACACAAAACATACTGACCCTGTTGCCAGAGCGAGTGAGTGAGCTGTCAGCTGCCTGCATTCTAACCAAAATTAAACCTCATTTGAAATCTTTATATAAGCAGCGACTTCACAAATATGGCATTGCTAGCGTGTAGCATGCAGGAGAGTCACAGTTTAGCTGGGTCTCTCTCTCCAAAGCTAAACATTTTGGGTTGATGAAACGTTTCTATAACGTTTCCATTAAGAAACAAAAACATTAAATGTTTCTTTGGATGTTTAAGATGTCAGTTTTCTTAAGAAGTTATTACTTTTCAAAAACATTACAATAAAAATTTGAGACGTTTTGATAACCAAAACATTAATACAAAATATAAAAACTGGTTTCAAGCTAGAACATTCTCGAGGTGTCAAAGATATTATTTAACAATCATTTTCCACAGAAGAGGAATAAGTAACAAATACTGTGAAGTCAAACCCTAGAATGTGTGTCAGCTGAGATAAGATGCTAATTTACTGCAGCTAAGTGTGTTTCTATTGGCTGATCCTGTTCTTATGTAATTTCTGCACAGACTAGAACTGAGCCGCTTCCATACGGGTGACCTTTAAACCCTCAGTGATAGCTGCACCTTCACAGTTTGTTCATTATTTAAGGGCGATTCTCCTCAGGCCCTGCCCAGCACACAAGATGAAGCTGTTATAAACTTACTGAATCTCTGTAGATCAAAAACTTGAAGCAAATAATACAATTATTTTCTTGATGAATTGTGTATCTCTGCACTGTTCAGTGTTGGCCTTGTCAGTATTTTGATGGGAATATAAAAACATCTGATGTTTTATGGAATAGTTACAGATTAGAAAATAGTTCACAGAAAACAAAAATTGTCAATTTATTTACCCAAATGTAATTCAAACCTTATTTTCTTTTTGTGGCAAATAAATATAATCATTTCTGCTCTTTATTTGCATTGCACGAGTGCCGTTTGGATGTGTTTTTTTGTATCCTTGTGGAAGATTAAAAAAAAGAGTCATACAGATTTTGAAAGGCATGAGGTTCAGTTCATGATGACTAAATGTTCCTTTCATGGTGAACCGTCCCTTAAAATAGCGGCTGTAAATAACACAACTTTCCAAAACATCTCATTATGTGATGGCATTATGCATTATTATAGCCTATGATCTCAAATGAGCTAAAATGACTGGACAGGGTCTATAAGGCTGAAGAGTCAATTTGTCTCCTCCGTGAACGTGTGTAACTTTAACATGCTGTAATCCGTCTCTGACACCGAATCAATAAAGTGCCACCCAAGCACGATTCATCCGCTGTGGTCGAACCGTGGACTTGTTCAGAGCTTCGGCACAAACCTCAGACATCTGTACGGCATTAGCATCACTGAGAGATTTACAAGCACGCCATGAATCCTGCGAACGCACCACGTCCTCCACTTACCCCGGCCGGGCAGAAAATAGCACAAAACAACACAGAAGTATAAACGAGAGAGTCTCACTGGAGATGCTGTTGTGTTGTGGCCATTTGCTGGTGGTTCCTCCTCAACTTACAAGAAGTTGTTCAGTGTCACAAATGTCCAGTTTTTTAACGTTGTATTAACTTCACTGCTTGGCAATGAGAACGTCTTTTTAAGACTTTGTATTTCTATAAGGTTTTTAAAACGTTCCACTAACTGCTTAAGGATAACATTTTTGATATAATGTATAACATAACACAGTTATACTGACATTACTGCCTGAACGTTTTTGGTAACTTTCAGAGAATGCATTTAACATTCTGAGAACGTTTTCTGTTAGCAGGGAAGTTAAGGGAAGATAATCAAAAGTTTACGATTGTGCCCCAAATAGCTTAATTTTCCACTGACCACATATTTAGCTTTGCTCTTAAACAATATGAAAATCAGATGTGCACAGTTATGTTTCTGCAGGCCAGATGCTTTGTGATTGTGCTGTTATACTGAATTCATGCGATGTCAGTGAATTACTCACATGTGCAACATTTCCCCGTTTGATTTTTTGGAACCGATCACAGTCAATAGTAAGAAACTGTTTTAGGAGTGTCTTCAAAAACAGGCCTGAATTAAACTCACCAGCAACTTTTGGTTCATCCGGGAACCTCGTGTCCCTCTGGAATTGAGTGAAAGAAACGTGTTGATGTGTATTTTACTCAAAATTTTATTTATTGCCATTTTCAAAGAATATGCCCAATTAAATTTGTAGTGTCATGTCACACTGATTTTATTGCTTTTGGACTGTGTTGCCCGGCTGCATTGGCCACTTTTCCAGTCTTAAAAGAACGGATTTGGCAGGAGCAGGGGAACGCCATGTGGTGTTTTCCTGCCACAGTGACATGGATCAATGCATAACGCGTGACGTGCCCTGGGCGCATGTTTAATGGTTGAAGTGACTCGCTCTAGTGAGTCTGCCACAGTGTACTCTCTCTCTCTCTCTCTCTCTCTCTCTCTCTCACTCGCTCTCATGTCTGTCTCACTGTCAGTCTCAAAGCCAGCAGCTACATGCTCTGTAATTTTAACAGCTTAAAACTGTCCATTCACAGGTTATCAAGAGCTGAATCAGTTCTTGATCTCAGAATGATCTCTGATCTTCTTCTCATCATTAACATTTTTAAAGTGTTCCACTAGCTAGTTAACAATAACATGTTTATTCTCCTTTAAGCTCCAATGTTACAGCATAAACACTTTTGAACAAATTAAGAGAACTTTCAGAGAACATTAGCCAACGTTCTGAGAACATTCCCAGTTAACTGAGTTGTAAATCCACATTGTTGTTGTTGCATTACTGATGCAGTGTGAACAAGTGCGTCACTCATTTATTGACAATCCTGAACCAGCTCGCAGGCTCAGAGCAAAACTGTTTAATGCATGAAGCGCTCTCACACCGTGCCAAGAATTCCCTTATTGACCGGAAAGGCCAAACTCCAAACTGGGCAGTCTCAGCCAGGTGGATTAGCAAGTCAATGCTAACAGCATGTGTGGCTAATCTTACTGCAGACACATGTGACCTCTGTTAATGATTTCACCCAAACTGCAGGTGCTGTTTCAATTACAGCCAAATGAACTCTCCTGAGGGCTGAGGCAGAACAGCCACTCACAAACGTGCTGTAATAGAACTACTGAACTCATTTGCAATACAAATAATAGCACCCTTCAGTAGGATCATGTACTGCTGTGGGCTGTGTAATTCAGCTCAGATCCTTTTGGTCAATTTATATAGACAAATTAAAACTTTCATCTTTCACAATGGGGATAACTCTTATTTTCATGCACATGCTGTGTGTTTATATGAATGTATGCTTTACCAATCCAGGTGTGTGTTATTTCTGAGAAAGATTATTCGGATGTATTTTTGTTGTTCCTGTTTTGTCTAGATACACTATAATTTTGTTCTTCAAATGTTTGTCCATGTAAACATGAGACACATTTATGCTCATTTTTTATGTTCGTTTCAGACTGATGTCACCAAGATTATTCTTCTTAGACCCACAAATCGAGCTTTAAAGCTCTTTCTTACAGTTGTTCTTTGCTTTGAGACTGTGTTCATTTTTGGCCCTGTTTGAAATAATTTTTCTTCTTGCTTTTGCAGAAACTCTTGCAAGCTGCAAACTTCAGTCATTTTTGAAGGCCTGCTTTGATTACATCAGCACATTCTTCCTGACACCATAACCATGACAAATGACTTCGTTAGAAGGCGTGAAAACCTCTGCCACTGATCATTAAATAACAGGAAAAGGCTGGTGAGATGCTGTAAA
>JBAJNP010008127.1:0-20919 GCA_036877545.1 Yasuhikotakia modesta | reverse complement strand
GGTGACATTGGTGTTTAGGTTTTGTTTAGAGGTTAGCAGGCTGTTAAAACGTGTCTTACTTTTTTCAAGCACATCTGTTTGTGTCGCTGTTGTGAGTTATGTTTTTAAAGTATTTGCTGTAGTGCATCTGGATGGCCCAGTTTCAAGTTGTTCTGTGTTGTCTGCTGTGTTGTCTGCTGTTGTCTTCCGGCCAAATAAATGACAACATTTGAGATTATGCAGAAGTCAAAAATGTGGTATGTGACACTTCGTTTGATTTATAGAGTAACAAAAATGACAATGAATGAGGAAAAAATCTAACATTTGCAGCTTTATTAAAGAGGGTCTGAAAGCCCCCCCAACTCTACCCATGTTTTATTTGGCCTTTTATGGACACCGTTTCCTGTGCAGGTCTAATGATTCACTCTCACCATGTGGCCATTGTCATTCTCAGCCCAGGACGAACGGATGAAACTCACCGCGATCCGTGTTTTCCTTTCATCCCTGTCAAACGGTTGTAAAAAGTGTATCTATAGAGCAGTGTCTGTGGATCAAAGGCTCTCTGAACTATCTCACTCACACGTTCTGCTCTACTTCTTTATCTTTCCCTCTTCCCCACTGAGCTTTCTGAGAGCCGCGGGTTCAAACGTTCAAGTTCGGTGTTGAAGATGTCCTCCGCTCACACCTCCTCTCCCCATGAGAAACACGAGCCTCCTCCGACCGCAGGGCCGATGAGAGGAGGAGAAGAGGAGAAAAACAGCGACTTGGAAATGGCCGTCAAGGGCCTGACTGGCTAATGGCTTTTGCAGAGCTATCACCCTCAGCTAGCATGTCTTCTCCATTAGCGAATTTTGTTCCGATGTGCTAAATCCTTGTTGTTTTCGCATCTTTCTCTCAATGCTGTGGCTCTCTGGTGTCACTTTTCACTCGGGCTCGTCTCTGAGTGGCTTTTAAATGATTGGTCCAGCTCCTCCTGCGGACGGGGGGCCGAGGTCCTGCCTGACCCGCGTGTGCGAGAGAGCGAGTATGTGTGCGTTTCTACTTTGCACTGTGAATGCACTGCAGTGCTCTATGCTCAAATAAACTGAGGGGCCAGCCATTGGCTTTGATCAGGGCTTTGTCATCTTTATGAGAGTGTTGAGAGGAATAAGCCAGGGCCAGCAGCTCAGGACCCCAGATTAAAGAAGGCCGGGGCGGGGGGATATGCAGTACTCCCCCTGGAGCTTAGCACCACATGTAACTCAGTAACCGTTGATGGGGTACATTGGCTTCTCTGAGATTCCTCCATCTTTTTCAGCAGGCAGGCTGTATGGCTTTTAGACGCATTAGTGAGCGCGCACTCAACGCCACTCACCGTGGCTTTTCACAGGCATAAAAATGGAGCATAAATCCACGAGCCCATATTTGTTATTTTCTCGTAAGAAAGAATGTAAACTTTACAAAGTTATTTCAAATAGTACGTGATTTGTGTGCTTTTATTTTAAATCTGGCTGCATTTCCAGTGCGTTTAGTCACATGTTGAGGCTGTTAAGAGGGTGTGAAGGAAGAGAGAAGAGTGGAGATTGTGTATGTGTGTGTGTTTGTAGCTTTGTGTATGTGTGTTCTTGTTTTTCCTATCATTGTGGGAGCACACCTGCACTGGGACCAGCCAGCAGGCCCATGAGGTAAATTGATTTTAAAACCTACTTATGCTTATTTTAAAAAAAAAGAAATAGGTAGAATTAAAATATGTGTTTGTACAGTGAAAGGTCATTATCACAATGCTTAGAAACCTAACGTGTGTTTGTGTGTCTCTGGCAGACAAAGACACTGAAAAGTGAAAGACAGTGGTGTGTAAAGCAGATGGACATAGTACACACACACACACACTCTACACCCCCTAAAACCACATTGTCCAGACAGCGTGTGTGTTTGTGCCCTCTTTCCAACAGCCCGGTTTTCCACCATCGCCTTGACCTCCTCACCTTTCAACTTTACTTGAACTTGTAGAAAGTTGCGGAAGGAACTTACGGAGCAAACACATCTTCACGAGACAAACAAAAAAAAAACAACCATAAACTGCCCACACAGAATATGCTAACTGCACAGTTTTATTACACACACATAGACAAACACATTTTGTAATGAATTACAGATTTATCTGCACATAAATGACAGAATTTCAGAAACACAAACTTTTAAACCCCAGCTCGGGGCTTAGCAGCACGTAGAGTGGCTCTTGTGTTAGCAAGAGCGGTACATTAGCTAATCCAGCCGCTGTGGGTTTGAGGCCCTTGGCCTTTACGTTCTTTTGGGGTAATAAGCTTACATGACAGGACTAAGAGTTAACATTGTTCCCTGTACTCAGACAAAAGCTTATTATACCCTCACAGAGATGGAATGCCCCAGTTCGGCTAATAAACAGGCTGAAAGTGTGCTTAGTAAAGCTGTTGTGTTGCTCTGGAGGAATGCTGATTGTACCGTTGGGGTGTCTGTGTGTTACACTGTATCCTCTATGCGAGTGAATTGTTTGCATAATTGTGGAGAAACTTCTGATCAATGCCTCCTTCATGAACAGGAAAAGGCCTTTTCACACCAAGCACCAAATTTTTACAGTGAATGTTTGAATATAGAGTGCAATGAAAGGAAATGACAAAGCGTCACTGTATAGGGAAGTTGTGTGATATATACGTAATATGATACGTGATATATATGTAAATGATTAGATATTTAAATATATGTGTGTAAATATAAAAAACCATACAAAAATGTTAAAACTACTTTTAGGAAAGTTCAAAACATCCTTTTTAGTTTTTTTAGAACATTATTCCTTGATTAACATTTTACAAATATTTTTTATTCAGTAGCACTTTTTTCATTTTTAATATTTAAGAAGTTGTACTAACATTTCTAGTTTTTTTAGTTTTTGGGCAATGTTCTGAGAACGTTCCCTGTTAGCCGGGTTGTCAGCACACTTTCACTATTACACTGTCCTTTGTAGCGTATATTTAGTGTCATGTGGATTGTGTTTTCAAGCGGTGCGTTTAAATGAAGTCACATTGCTCTTCCTGATTTCATAGGATGCGTTTTATCTGTTTGATCTGATTGGTGGATTGCGTCATATTGCGTTGCATTATTAAACAGGATTACGTGTGATCAAATGTTTCCTCTGTTGTTTTCTGGCTGTGTGTGTATTGCAGTGCTGTGCAGTGCTGTGTGCTGGCTGGGATTGTGCTCTCTCATGCTCTGTTAAATGACTAAAGCTGCTCTCCAGCCTTAGGCAGTGCTGCTGGGAGAATCTGCTCTTATCACTCTTCACTGACTGCACAGAGAGAGAGAGAGAGAGAGAGAGAGAGAGGTGTTAGTATGCATTGAAGAAAACCCCTGGAGATTTGAGCACACATCACCTCCATCACGCCACAAACTTGAGTACAGATTCTAAAACACCTTCTTCTGTCTGCCTGTGTTTGTGTATGTTTGTGTGTTTACGTGCACACACCCGCTGTGGCCTATTTTTGTATCTGCAGGAAGTGGCAGAGTCTTTCCTAGTAATGGCGGCTTTCTGCGGAGGCCTCTGGATCCAGTCAGATCTGTAACCGGCGTTGGCTGCTGAGTGTCGGTCGAGGTAGATTGGGTGTTACAAACTCATCTAACTGGGCAGATTGTTCCTCCGAATAATATTGTCAGAAAAAGTCCCAGAATGAAACGTGAGCCGGCGAGGGGGGACTTCAAACACACGGCAGCTGTTGATCTGCGAGGGTCAGTTGGCGGTCAGGCGCTGGTGTGAATATTTCGGTCTCATCAGGACTCTGACTGCAGCATACACGCTGTGCTCGCCCTCTTTCCAACCCTGTCCGTGTGTTTACTGTTCCCTGCTCCACAGCAGCCAGCGCCGGCCTGTTTATAGAGCGGAGTGAAGCAATGGATGAGAGAGGCGGAGAATGACGTCAGCAACGGCAGCCCAGAAGGTGTCGAAAGGTGGGCGGGGCTTCTTGTGGCTTGCACTTCTGCGGGTAGCCAATTGTAATAAGGAGGTGTTCCTCTAAGCAGATGGCGGCAAGGCTCCTGAGTTGCAGGCGAGACCGGGGTCATTTGTGTCGAGAGTGGGTCGACGTAAGTTTACCTGTCTCTTTTTGCATGTGTGCCAAAGCCTCATGGGTCCCCCAAAATTCACCGCAACACATTGGCTTTGACTAACCGCTCAGCCCCTCTGCTTTTCCATCCCCAACAAATAGGCACTTTTGGTGGGAGGTGACCTGCTCATTGGCACAGGGTGACCGGTAACCCTATACCCCTGTGGCTCACGCCCCTGTCCAGCTCTGGCCTCAGGCCTGTCGTAAATCTGATCCAAAGCAGCGGCAGGAGGGTCCGCGGCCCCCAGTGCTGCTGTCACACCCCCGAGTCCAGCTGTAATCTGTTTGCATCCCTGCTGTAAGTCTCCTCTCGTAAGCTAGCTGGCTGCTGCGAGTAGCTGCGGGCGGTTCGACGGCTCTGCGCTCTCCATCCTGTTGGGATTAAAAGCCTGGCAGATTCCTCTTTATTTAATTCTTTTTTTATTTGCTGTTGTTGTGTTTTTGGTAATCTTTGCCTCTGGTGATAATCTGCAGGAGTGTGACAGATTAGGAAGGAGGAAAAAAGGAGATGTAGGAGCTAAATATTAAAACAGCTGGGTGAGCAGCTAACAGATGACCTTCAAACGCTGGCCTGCGCAAAGCATTACTGAAGCCTGAGGACGCAGAGAGAGATACAGAGGGTGCATTTTTCTCGCTTTCATGCTTTCGCTCCGTCCTCTTACCCTTTCATATTCATCCGGAAAGTCTGTTTCTCCTCTCCTCTTATCCATCTGCCATATGTGACTCATCCTGTGGCTTTGCTTTTAAAACACTCCCTGTCATATTAATTATAACAGAGGAAACACACACACACACACACACAAGCGATCACACCTCGTGGGTTTGTTGAGCTGCTTCTGTTTCCCCTACATTTGCTGTGAATCAGCATTTGTAGAAATGTATTTGTAGCGGCTTTGGCCTTTAGCACGTCACCGAACGTTAATTGTGTTGGACGAACGTCCACGAAAATGTAAAAATGGCGACCGGTAGTCAAAACTTCAAAGCTCATAATGATGAGCTGGTATGAACTGTATAAAGTGTTTGGTGTCCTAGTCTGGTTTTGACTTTTTCTGTCCTCAATGGTTTTCAAAAAGCACATGTGGGCTTTGTTAATGTGCAGGATGGATTACAGTTCGTTTCAGCTGGTACGCTAGGGCCAGGGCTGCTGTTGGCGGAGAGAAATGTGTTGGAAAGACAGTCAGACTGTTTTAGTCAACCTCTGAGGTATTTGACTGCCTGTTTTGGTCAGCAGTGTTATTTTCAGCATGATGTTTGCTTTCAAACCGACGAAACGCCACATCCTGCATGTTTCCCGAATGAGTTTGGCAAAGTCGATTAGCATGTGACAAGGTGGCAGGCGTGACCGATCAGAAACAGGAACTTAGCGTTAATGCTAGTCAGCATTTTGGGAACCGATTGATGAATGAATTTGACACAAGTTAAGTGTTGCATTTTCCTGTCTAGAACCTGCTAATGGTAGAACATGTTTAGCTTCACGTGGAACTGTACAAAACCCTGATGGGAACTTTTTAAACTTTGGATGGATGTATGGATTTTAAATGTTTTATAATCAAGTTGCATGATTATTGTTTTTTAATTATTATTTTAATTATGTTCATTGTAATTCAAACAAAATTATGTGGAATGCAAATTAAAATCACTACAATATATTTATAAACAAAATAGATAACAATATTGTATCTTTAAAGCTAAGTTGTTAAATGAAGCTAGTCTTATCTTCTTGGTGCACAAATGAGCCACAATAAACGGGTGGAAATGTCTCTCAGCCAGCACAACAATGTGATGAAAAGAATTAGCCTGCATTTTTTCCGCTGTTTTTATCCATTTTGTCCATAACAAGATCCTTTATGAGAAGAATCAGAAAGATTAAAATGTGTCATTGTTTCTCTGAAAGCTTATTATAAAGGTATTAGATGGACAGAAGGGGGGTGCGTAGCTCCAAATCAGGCGCCTTCATTTTTTCCCAGCCAAAAGCCAGCTGGCTGCTACCTTACTTTTCAATTAAGGCTCACCTATTAAATCCTCCACAGAAGGTCTAAATTAGTGTGACAAATCCACAGGTCACAGTGCGTGTGTGTGGGTCTCTGTGCATTACATCGTATTGCTGGTTTCCTGGCACCAGTGCTTAGTGTGAGATTACCCTAAACCTTTAGATAATTAGCTATGGATTCACTCTCACGTTTTCTCACATAACAAACTGTCTCACATCCGTTTGCTCTGATTGGTTTCTTCGTTTGATGTGCCAGGTTAAGGCTGATCTCTTTCCTGCCTCTACATTGGGTACTTTAGCCGCCACGCTGCCAGTCATCTGATCCCAGGACAGTGTTTCCTGAGCAGAAATGGCCGCCGCTGTGTTTGAGGGGCCACACATCAGCTCTTGAGAGTGTTTTGACAGGGCCAATGTTCTGGGTGCTGGTGAACTCTTCTGCGTGTGTTACATCAGACGGTCGGTGTCATTGAGGCTGTAAAGAGCAGGAACTCTTCTCCGCTCACGCTCAGAATTATTCTGGTGCTGTTTGGAAAGGTTTTGTGTCGCTAATATTGTATTTCATTCAGCCTCTTAACCTCAATGGAAACTATTTCATTCATTGAACTTCAGGCGTGGAGTTGAATGGTAGTAATGGCCAGTTTAGTGCAGTTATATTATCCAGACATGGCAAAGGTTTCATTTCTGTGTTATATAGAATTGCTTTGTGCTGTCAAAAGTGGCTGTACCCTAACTGGCAGTTCATAGACTTACTGATGAGTCCACAACGTCTCTTACCATTTTTCTTTTGATTGCCTCTCTTTCACCTCTCTTAGGGTGCGCGTGGACACACAGACCACCTAACCGGCTCCATTTGTCCAGATTATTTAAAGGGGTTTAACCTTGCAGCCTCTGTAAAACAGAGACATCCTTTAAAGGCTCGCAGACTGTGCTTCCCTTAAAAGCCAAGCCTGTGGCCATACATCAGAAAGCAAGAGCAGGGCTTTGATAGCTGCGGCCATTAGACAGAGTCCTGTAAAGGGGCTTCGCTGTTGCAGGCACTCTGCAGATAATTGTGCAATTAGCAAAGAAGATTGTGGAGTGCTTTGATCAGGAAGCAACATGCAACTCCTCAAGATATCACAGTCACCAGAAAAGATGCACTGACAGCCTGGGAGGATACAACAACTGTGCTGCTTTTTTCTGAGGTAGATGGAGGGCAAAGGGCTCCGATTTGTCCAGCACTCAGTCACAATGAAACTTTTTAAGCTTTGCTGTTTTTTAGGCGTGTTGCTTTAAATGGGATAAATTTAGCCACACAGCTTTTTGAAGAGGCTTTTAGCACGCTAACAGAAACTGTAGTAGGTAGTAAAACCCTCTCTCTCTGTAAAACAACTGCGTTAGAGCCATCAAAACACTCCACAACTCTCTTTTCTAATTGCTAATTGCAGCTTGTGTTATGTGTACATACGCCAGGCTGCTTAACTAGCTTAAAGCTGTCATTTGTAACTTTTTTATTGTTAAAAGTAAACAAAAATCAGTTATATAATAATCCTTTAGAATTTGATTTTGGCGTCATTTTAGCTTTACTGGAATTCAACACGCATAATGAAAAGTATAGAAAGTAACCTGCAGTTTTATGTTTCAGACAGAGATGGTGAAAGAAAAGCAAACGTTACGGATTGTGGCTCAAATCAGCAACATCACCAGCTTCAGTTACCATGCTAGTCATGAAACATGTTGTTAGTAAAATATATTGTCATTGAAAGTGTTGTTGGTGGTTAGCGTTGCTAAACTGGTATTTTTAACAGGGTCTATTTTTTGCATTTTGAATGAGCAGCGTGTGGTAAAACACAAATCCAGTGTGTAAAAGTCATAGTTAGCAGGGACCTGTAAACAGCTCACAGGTCAGGAAGCAAAAGTGTAGGCCCTGCTCTTTGCTTTATAGCTCTGGCTTTAAGGAGGACCGGTGGGCTACAGAACATCATTAGGCTTGGCACTCCTCTCTCCTCCCCAGCTTTTCACATAACCCGAAGCTCTGGAAGGGGAGAAGGAGCGCAAAGCGCTTCCAAAATAGCACTGGGTAAATAAGACTGCATGGGAACCGATTCTCTCTGCCACATTTGGGCCTGTCCTGCAGGGGTCAGGACTCTCCATTCCTCACGGCCTGATATGAGTGACACCCTGAATAAATCACACCAGGCCCCGTCTTCTCCCCAACCACCAGGGGTTTCTAATGGTTAGGTTGCCCACCAGGGCCTCCTGTGCTTTAATCAGCTCTCCATGGGCAAGTGATGAGAGAGGGACCACCATGCATGCATACAAACTCATAGCTGACACAGTTACACCAGTACTAGTTAGAATTTGTTGTGCCTCTCTAAAATCTTCAGGGGGATGAGGAGATTAAAGTTGAGGTCTTTTTTAAAGATGATCTTTTTGCACTGTAAAGCTTCCAGTCTGCGTTGTATCATTGAGGGCTTATCTGCATCCCTGAACATCGCTTTTATGTTTTTGAGGTTTCTGTGTTTATGTGGTCTTCGTAGGCCTCCAACAGACAGATCTGTTCTTGGGCTTTGAAGGCCTTTAGCATTTTAACTGTGGAACATCAAGGCTTTGGTAGATCTCTGCACTTAAGACAAACTTCAACAGCTGCTCCACGGCCTGTTGTGTGAGTAATACACTTGCAGTTAGTGAGTCTCTGTGTTAGTGAGTGTGTCTGCATGTTGTCGACCAGAGGTATGGGATAGTGTTTACACTTCATGTTCTGTCAGCTATGAATGGAATTAAGGCCACCCCTGACACACACACATATACATACACACACACACCCATGCACACGCATACATACACATGCACACATACACACACATACATACACACACATTCATACACACACATGCATACACACACACGCATTCATACACACACATGCATACACACGCACACATATTCATACACACACACGCGCACACACACCCACCCGCACACATTCATACACACAATCAAACACATACACATACCCACACATATTCACACACATATATATACACACACACACCCATGCACACACAATTATACACACATACCCACACATACATACACACACACTGCTGTTGCCTGCACCAGAAGGGCCTGTGTCTTGGCCTGGCAGGCCATCAGAAACCATCATGGAATAGACTTGTGATGAGAGCCACATAGTGACACCCTGGACCACACACACACACACACTCATATACTCACACATACACTCACTCACTCGACTGTGTCAGAGGCGCCGCCTCATCTGATTAACATGCTCATAAAGCTGTGTGTGACCTTTTTTTCCCAGAATTCTCTCCTGTGCCAAGATGTTCAACCTTGTTTTTTTCTAGAATTCTCTGCAGTACCGAAATGCTCAACATAGTGACCCTCACTGTCTCTCCTGACACCGTTCACACTATTTGCACTTCACGTTAATTTTTCCCTGTACAGTTTGTCTTCCCCCCTTCTCCTCACCCGTGTACGTTAGACGCTGCCGCCAGCATGAATGTGGCCCCTTTAATAAAGGAAAGAAAGTGTTTGTGACACCTCGGCTTGCCGGTGTGGCACTGCGGTTCAGTTGTCTCCTTCAGTCCTTACACATGAGCACCCTCAGTGTGGCACAAGGTTCAATCAACACTATTCGCTCACTCGAGGTGTCACACTTCATAATTACCACACACGCATGCACACGAGGGCCCTGCACTGAACTAGGGGAAGCGCCGCCTGTCCGTGCACCTGTACCGGGACGGGCGGCCGGTCCGGGCGTCTACTGTAGACGGCTCATTAAAGTGATTTGATCGCAGGGTTGATGCTGCAGAGCCTGTAGTCAGGCGCAGCCCCCGGCTGACGTCTTTGATAAATGAGAGAAGCTCTTCCAACTAACACACTTACCTTTATGTTGATGCACTGACATGCACTGGACCAAACAACTCAGATCCCCATGGCCTTTTTTTTACTTTAAGCAGTAAGGGTAACAGCTCTGGGAAAAACCAGTAAACTTTAGGTTGATGTGAGAAAGGGTGAACTGAAAAATAGGGTACAGGCCTGGGAACCACTGGCTCCAGTGAGTAGAAAAGGCCATGCTGGGGCGTGTGGAGGGATGGGAACGTGAGTCGCAGTGTCCTGCCAGGCTGCTCTTCCCGCGGGAGCCTCGGACGAAGAGACACTCGGAGGCGACCGGCTCTCTTCCTGCCGCGGGGTCAGGCCCCCTCCACAACTTCCCACCGACCCGGCTGGGCCCAGCTCATAGTGGCAGGTTAAAATTAGTCTCTCTGGCTGAACTCAAACCCTTTCTTACTCCCTTTCTCAAAGATCAGCTCTTGCCCAGCTCGAGAGGACCAGAGAATCTGATAAAGCAGGCAGTTTTCACACAGTAACTCTTCTCTGTCAGTTACAGATACTATCCATTTTCTTTCGGCCCCCACGCTGAGAGAAAGGGATGACGGGGCTTTTGCGTACTCTGCTTGGGAGCGCTGAACTCTGTCTGAACCCCCCGCTCAATGATTTCTGCTTTATTATGACGCCAGTTTCATTTTAAACGCTGAATCATGCTGCCCTTCCCCTCAGAAGCAATTAAAACCCAGCAGGGGCAACCTGTAGGATATTATCTGTTGTCTCCTGAAGACCGCCAGATGCACACCCAGACAACCTGTTGGTTATAACAATGTTTTTCTTCCTTTTGTTATCCTCCTTTGGTCACGCTATCCTGTGTTAGTCATCCCAAATCACTCACAGGTACCCACACTGGCTCCTCATCGTAGCTGACCACGCTGAATTGTCCTTTTAAATGTTAAAGCTGCAATTTGTAACTTTATTTTTGTTAAAAATAAATAAAGTTTAGGTATTGAGCAAGTATGTGACATATAAGTGTTCAAAAGATTTATAGGTTATAACTTGTCAGTTTGATTTCATTTGACTTTAACATACTTTAAAAATATGTAAAGTAACCTGTAATTTCATGTTTTAAACACAGGTGGCAAAAGTTACAGATTGCAGCTTTAAACATTGTTGTCACGGCACACTTAACCCCATGTTTTTCTGCTGTAGCACTGCTAGTATTCAAGGTGTGAGTCAGGCTAGTTTTCCAGTTTCCTAGCACAACAGTCGTCTGTTCCATCTCTGCTGCTGTAACTGCTTCCAGTTCTTAATCCAAACAAACGCCAGCGCTAATGTGCCCAAATGTCCCAAATAAAGCGAGCGTGTGCCCACAAAAGTGGAAACCCCTCTCTGAGGTTCCTGGTGTAAGTGCTATTGACCAGTCCGGCCCGGGCCAGGCATCTACTGGGCTTCCAGTAAGAGGGTGTGTGTGGAGGATCGATGCATGTGAGGCCAGTCAGCATGTGTGTTTAGACAAGTTTGAGGAGATAATGGCTGTTGCCGCTAGACACGCCGACCTAATGGAGACAGATGATTCCCATCCTCATTAAAGCAAACCCAACGGACTAATTCGGTGTTAATGTACTGTTGCCATTGTTAAGGTGTGCTAGCTTCTGAAAGTCAAAACAAGATGAGTGTTTTCACACCTGGTTAGTGTAATTTATTTTGTTCCTCATGTCTGGTTTGTTTGCATTGTGACTTTGCCTTTAACAGGATGAGATTTGGAAGAAATAAACTTGTAAAAAGTTAGTAGGAATATGATTTTTGTTGCTTTACACATCTGTGAAAGATGCAGGAATCACATTTTTGTGGTTGTGATTGTAGTTTGCAGTAACATAACTTTGACTGAAATAAAAGTATGATCTGAACTAGGCCAAAAAACAAAACAAACTTGTAAACAAACAAACAATCGAATAATAACAAATGAACCCGGCATAAATGTACCCAGTGGACTGAGATGTGTAGCGTGTTATTGCTCTGAATCTTAGTTAGTAGCAAAGAAACAGTTCTTGCAATTACATCGCAGACGCTTGTTTTTTGCTTGTTTTTAACTGCATATTTGGTTGGTGCAGACAGGGCTTGTGAATGACTCTGGCTTGTATTAAGATGTCTGTGAGATTGTGATGAATGGGGATGAATGGGATTTGCCATATCGTGTGGTGCCACAGCCGGCAGGAAAGCGAGCAGATAGCACATCCTTCTCACATTTATCAAGCTATATTTCACAATCTCCTCAGAGCCGGCCGTCAGCGGCCGATTTGTGTCTGTTCACCCCTCTCACTCAGGGGAGTAACAATTATCAGCAAACAGAGAATGTGTAAGTGTTTAAGTGTGAACATTACATCTTGGCATTATATCCTCCATTCCTGACTCCTCTGGATTCCACACTATGTCCTGCTCCCAGGCTAACAGTTTAGGTTGTAAGAGCGTTTATGTAACGTTTCCATGTTTAGGAATGTTCAACTTTTTTAGACGTTGTGTTAATGTTGTTGGTTGTTGTTATTATTCAAACCATTTTAGTTGAGTTTTTAAAACTCAACTAAAAACTCATTTTTAAAACTCATTTTTAAAACGTTCTACTAACAACTTTAGAATAACATTTTTGATAAATGATATAATGTTAGAAAACTTTCTACTACTGTTACTGCACAAATGTTTTTGATAACTTTGAGAGAACATTACCCAATGTTTTTAGAATGTTCCCTGTTGGCTGTGTCTGGAAGCATCTAGCAATTTTAGCTGTTAAAAAAACAGCTAGCCCTAGAGGTCAGCTCACATTTCTTATACTGTCTAGGCTTGGACAAAACATATGTGTTTTGTGATTTGTGTGTGTGTGTTTGCGGGCGGGTGGTTGGGAGGTTGTGCGTACAAGTTTACAACTGCATCATAATCATCATCATCTGTGTATGATTATGTGATACAAACACTGAGTGTGTGTGTGTACACTGTACTGAGACTGTGTGTGTGTGTGTTTGTGAGCGAGACGTCCTGGTGTAGGACTGGCTGGAGGGCAGGGTATAGCGTGCATGAGGAGTGTCCGTAGCAGGGGACGCCAGGCTGTCTCCAGGATCTGAGGCGCTCCCCACCAGCACAGACGCAGGAAGAGCTCTCCATAAATCAGGCCAGATTAGAGGGGGCCGCTGGGCCGAGCTTCGCAGACTGTGCTGCTAAATGTCAGAGCACCAGAGATGGTTTAAACAGCCCTCTGTAGCTTCTCACTTTCTCCCCATGTTTTATCCAATCTGCTCCCTTGGAAATCAAAACGAGCGAGAGACGAAGTTGAGAGAGGCAGAGGGAGGGATGAGATGCGGAGAGACAGAAATGATGAGCTTTCCAGTAACAGCGACTGCATTTACAAAGTATCCGTTGTGTTAGATGGTTGAGACTAATCTGAGCCTGGGGAGAGAAACAGTTATCCCGCTCGCGCTCGCATTGGTTGAACAAAGAGTCCTCCGTGTATGCTCGGAAATTCTCACACACACATCCTCTGTCCATCTCTGTGGCTTGATGCGCACACACACATTATTTTTCTCACGCTCGCAGACAAATGCTCTCTGTCACAAAGTCTCTCTGTCATTTCCCACTGCCAGTATCAGGTACCACGTGTTTTCCTTATTATTAGCGGTGGTGTAGGAACCCCCCAGGGCACAGAGACCTCACTTCTGATGATAGTGCGTTGTTTTGAGGATCAAAATGTCAGCTGTATTTCCGTGCCCTGCTCACACCAAGAACAATAACTATAAAGATAACCACATTAGCGCTCACACCACCGGACGATAGCACTGTTTATAGCTGACATTCAGTTCGCTTAGAATAAGTTTGTTTAGAATTCAGTTAGTTTAGATTTCTAAGCTAGCATGCTGCAGTAAATCTGCTAGCCTTCTGCAGTAAATGTGCTAGCCTTTACATTTACATTGTTTTTTTTATTGGCTGTGAATGTGTTATTATTCTTAGCTGGAAAAATGCTCAGAAAATGATTCCAACAACATAATTTCTTATATCTTTATTGTATTTGTTTAGAACAATTTGTTTAAACTTTATAGTAATTGTTATCCTCTGTAGTGTGAAGGCTAGTCATGAAGAAGGATATTGTGAGGCCTTGTCTGTGAATTTATCTCATACTATCTGTGCTATCAGTCAGTCTGTCACTCAGTCTGTCATTCAGTCTGTCTGTATTACAGCCATCTATTTATCCATGGTTTTTTTGGTGATTTCATTTTTAATAGCCATAGTCAGATCCAACAAGAAACTGCCTCAGATCAGAGCATGTCTAAGCTTCCTGTCAATGTTGCATAGTAAGTTTTGTAAAAGATTTTGACGCTCAAAACACAACCGGGCTCTCCTCTGTGCGGTTTCATTCATCTGTTTTTCTACTTTTCACTCCATCTTGTGTTAGAAAGTACGGGTCACAGGTCCACATAATTTTCCAGCAAAATCTCTCACCATAAAGTAATGGCTCTCTTGTTGTTCTTTCCTATTTTGGTGAAATGGACTGAACGGTATCATTGTGTTGGCTCTCGGACATTTTCTCTCCAGATTTTAAAAATAATTATATTTTGACAACTTTTTTTCCCCATCACAATCCAATTACAGTTTCCAATCCTGTCCTAATGATAGCTTGTGAATGTAATATAGTGTGTATGGTATCTTTGGCTGTAACTGAAGGAAATCCTTGAAAAGTGACACCAGGCCAACGAAAACAGCAGTCGCTCCAACCTCGTGTCTTCTCTCCTCACTGTCTTTATGCGAGTCATTTAAACACAGCCAGAGTTTGGTCTTTAATCTCTGAATCTGTGTCTTTCTCTCTGACTTGTGTTAGGCTGTAGTATGATGTATTTATCAGTATACTCTCATTGAAGGGCCATGGGAACTTTGTGTTGCGTGAAGTCTCACCGAAAAAAGTTGTTAATATGGTCATGCGTACACCCCTCCTCCGCTCCGGCATGTCACAGGGAAAGTATTGATCCACAATTTCCCAAAGTTATTTATAATTGTAGATAAACAAGGAAGGCACATATGCCTGGGAGCCGTGTCAGTGGGGGTGGAGCTTGTTGCGTTGTTTTTATTTTCAGTTAACCCCAGTTTTCAGTTTTTTAATGGCTTGTGAAGGCTTAAAAGAGTTTCTCAAGGGGAACGTTTTTTAAGGCACAAGAAAAAAAATAAGCACAAAAAATGTGATAAAATAAACCAAGTGACACCAGCCCACGTAACGTGGGAAGGAAAGTGTTTGCATTATGGACGTAACACATCCTATTATTATCCTACTGTGTGTGACAGCTCTGACCAGCGCTGCCCTTAAACACAAACTTAGCTGTTTGAGGAGAAACGCTACTTCCTCTGTCAACACACACACACAGTCCATCTAAGGCCAGACCGTTCCCAAGTCTTATTTCTGAAAGACTTTATGGGAATGCTTAAATATAGCTCTGGCAGCCAGCAGAGACATAATAATCAAATAAGTTAAGCAGTAATTTTTCCCACTTCAAGGTGGTCCAACTAATCTTCGGGAAGTGTCACCCTCCTGGTTGGAAAGAAGGAGTATTGGGCTCCTTGTTGGCTTGTTTTTGGGCATATCAGACCAGCTTGGCTTTGACGGACTGGTTCCCACCGCACATGGCAGGAACATCTTATGCAACAGCAAGTGATTCAGATTTAACCTTGACATAATTGTACATACACACGAACAGTTTTCCTCTAATCATCAGCAAAAGCTCGGCTAGCGGTGAACGTTCTCAGAATGTTGGCTAATGTTCTCTCAGATGTTTCCAATAATGTTCTTTGCAGTAATGTTAGTCATGCTTCTTTAACATTATATATCATATATAATATTATCTTTGAATGTGTGTGTGTGTGTGTGTGTGTGTGTGTGTAATACAGCAAATTACATATGTAGAAGTTTACCCTCATTGGTCATCTTATTTCAATGTGTAAACATCCTGATACAGTTGCAAGAATAGTTAACAAATTGTTGTCCTAAAAATATAGATTCTGTGACCATTTATTGACCTCAATGTCATGGCAGAATATAAGAGCCAGTCACCATTCGCTTCCATTGCATCTTTTCTTCACACAATGAAAATGAATGGTTACTGAAGTTGGCCATTCATTCATTTTGTTTTCTCATATTTCTTAAACAACACAGGGGTGAATAAATGGTGTCAGAAGGTTCACCCGTGATGTTATTGAGATGTAGACGGTGAAGAAGGAAATGACCTCACAGAGCTCAAGGTTTCCAGCGGTTTCTGCAACTCTCAACACCCGTCAGCAACAACCCCACCTGCCCACCTCTCACTCCACTCTCTCAAGGCTGAAATAAACCAAACACGCCCCCCCATCATACGTTATCCCCCTCTTTCATCAACAAACGGTGCTAATGACTTGTTCAAAGCTGTTTGCTCTCGCTCCTGCAGAGCGAGATGTTTGATGATGTATGGCAGTCTCAGGGTGGTGTGGCCCTTAAGAAAGCTTTGACACTTGGAAGGCCTCCCTGATCGCCTGCAAGTCGATTCAGTGGCACTGGCCCTCACGCTTCACGGTCTAAAACTGTCACCATGTGTAGAATTACAACAATTAGCTTGTGATTTGTGTGAGCCGGTGGCCTGAGGCTGGAGACCACCCATGCGTTGCTGCCGGGGATAGGTGCTGGTGACTCAGTGCTCTGTAGATGTTGCTGAAACCATTGAGCAGACCGAGCAGCTGGAATGCTTCACGTTAGAAGGGTGATTGTATAAAGAGAGGTCAAACTGTATAGCTTCTGTTTTTTTAGGGCACTTGACTGGTATGTCTTTCCAAGAGCTTTGCTTTTTTAAATCATTTTAGCTGTAAGTATGCTTATTACAGACCATTAGCACTTTTTAAATGACATCTCTCTGTGTTGAGCTACTAACCCTTCTTTACAATATCTTGCTAATCATTGTTTTTGACTGTGTTCAGTTAGCCTTCAAATTTTAGCCTCAATAGCTAAAATTTCTTTTCCAGGAATACTTGACAGAAAAACATTGAATGCTCTGACTAATACATAAAACCTTTCTCTCTCCCTCAACAGATATTTTTCTCAAAAAGTTGTTGGAACTTTATAGCTCTGAGAATGTTCCCTGTTAGCTGGAAGGGTCAGTTATAAGGCATCTGTGGGCTGTTGTTTTGTCAAATTTGTTCCAAATCTGTTTTGAAACTTTACATATATAGTATTTATTTGATTTGTTAAAGGGTGCCAGTATATTAACTATATGTGTTATGTAGTTTATGGAACAGTAACTAGCATTGTGACGTTAAATGTTAATCCACAGATCAATTAAACCTCAAGTCATACAGGAGAACCTCTTGGTGGTGTGAGGGAGTTCTGGCTGCTAGACTTCCTCCTGCAGAAGAACAGAACTTATCTGAGATGTCATCGCCTATGACTGTTTACTTATGCTGGTAGTGGCCCAGTAGCCCCAAGTCGCCACTAAAAGTTTGTGTTTGTGGAGCTTCTCACGGGCTAGACCAGGCCTTCTGGGAACAAGACCTCTGTACACATACTTGTGTGATGTTTCAAAGCAGTTTTATGGGCAGTATAAAGTTCTCCTCTGATCCTCTCACCTCAGTTTGAGCCGGTGGGCCACTTCTCACCTCTTGGTCTAATCCCCCTTTAGCTGGTTTTGTGTGTCTCTTAGCACAATGTGTTGATCCTAATTTTTTCAATTTGAGCCATTAGTGTTTAAGCAGCGAGGTGGGGTAAAATATATGAGGTGAAAAGTGTCCAAGGCCTTTTCTTCTTAGGTTTATTTTACAAGCTTAAAATAAAGGGAGTTCAAAGCGGTTAATCCCATTTTTTTTAAGCAAGTAGTTATTAAATATCTCTTTCCCTTTTCAAAGAAACAGATTAAAACATAGTTCCGACATTATTATGAATAATACCAGCTGGGTTTTAATATTTATCACTTTCATAAAATGTTGCATTATTATGCCATAAATCTGAGACTGTTGAAACCACTTGCACAGTATATTTTAGACAAAGATGTGAAAGCAAAAGTTTGGCAGTGTCTTTAGGTATGTTGAAGCTCCAGAGATCATCTGTGATGGGCCAAATAATGGCAGACCGGTGACGTCTTGAGGTAAAGGGCTTCATTTACCGTTCCCTACTATCTGAATGGAGCATCTAACTGTTGCCTATCCAACAAGCCTTCACTCACTCTAATTGCGAGTAACTATTAGCCTTTGAAGTCTGACAGGAGGAATCTATGGTATTCTTCAGAGTCTGGGTCTGAAAGGAACGTCCTCAATCTGTATTCATTATGTCTCAGCTCAAGTGTATAAACAGTGGCACTAAGTAATGGGAAGTGATCTTTCTGAGCATAATGCATGTCCTGTGTTCCTCTAATGCTCCTCGTTGATTTATATAAGTATAATTTTTGAGTTCTCAACTTGGGCAATTTTAAGGGCAGGCGATGCTTTTGCTAGACCAATCAGACCGTTGACTTCTGTGGTGAAATTTGCTACTAAGGTTTGATGCCTCTAATGAAAATGTCCCTGAAACAGCCCACCCTTTCAAAAGCTGTTTCCTTTGTGCCCCCCATTCCATGGCGTGGTACTTCACAGAAAAATCCTTTGAAAAATGCCAGGAGAGTGTATCTCATGGCCTGAAGAATGTTTTATCTGCTTGAGTTATCGTTTTTCACTTAATGACAGCCATTATGGCCTCAGAGCAGCAGAACAGGCAGCAACTGCATAAGAAGTTTGAAGTTTTTTTTTTCTCCTTCTCCGTTCTCTCTCCAAGGTGTAATGCAATCTAACCTTGGGAAGAGGCCTGGAGTGGCTGGAGCCGTAATGTGTAAGAGGCTCCTCTGTTAAAAGTGGCGTCGCCTGGGATGGGGCAAGGGGAGTAAGGGGCGAGGAAAGGCATAGAAATGGGTCTGCTTCTTGTCACTCAGGGCAGCCCCTGCCCAGGGAGTCTGCAGATCTTGGTGCTGCAACCCAACACGGCCCAGAAACCGTGCTGACGCTACGTTTGGCTAGTACACAGTGAGAGCAGCAACCTGTTTGTGGAGAAACGAGAGCTCAAGCTGCTTAATTGTCCATTAGATCATTATTAGAGCAGGAGAATGTGTCCAGGAGCCCTTTGGTAAAGTTCTCCAGGGTCATGGTGGGATGACCTAGATGGCTGAGAATCTGGAAAGACAAAACCCTGCTAATACCAGCAGCAGAAGCTGTCTGTTTTGTGTCACTTAAGTGAATAGGAGCAGAGAGGCATCTAACCAATATTTGTGTTTCTCTCTTTTAATAGGCTTTTTGAATAAGCCTGGATATGACCCTCTGACACCAGTAACAATAAGAAGAGCAGCAGGAGAACTAGCTTCTATTTTATAACTCTCTCTCACTCTCTCTCTTTCTCTCTCACTCATTCTTGCTCTCCCTTTTTTCTCCATTTTTCATCTCTTTCTCTCTCTTTTTCTCTCTATCCCTAATTTTCTCTTTCTCTCTCTCTCTATCTCTCTCTCTTTCTGTCTCTCTCTTTCTCTCTCCTTTTTTCTCTCTCCCTTTTTTCTCTCTCTCTCCCCTTTTTCTCTCCTTTCTCTCCCTCTCTCTCTCTCTCTCTCTCTCTCTCTCTCTCTCTCTCAAACGCTCGCTTTCTCACACATACGCACAGAGATGAACTTTCTTGGAAACATCTCTTGTGTCAAGATCTAATGTAACACTTGTCTGTTTGAGGTCACCAAAAGTTCAATTATCTTTGACCACCTGTTTGCCTCTAACATTTCGTCCAAACAACACAGGTCATCTCATCAACATGTTCTTGAATGTAAACACACACACACAATTTGACATGCTACTGATAGCATTTAAAGGCCTAGCATGTATTTAAATGTGAATTCAGGGTTATGTTTAAGTTTAAATATGTCCTGCATGTTTGTGTCTACGGCCACTGGAGGAGGTATATGCAGCCATCTGTCCATATGTGTGTTCGCTGTGATTGAGTTGTCAGGCATCAGCAGACAGGGTACTGAGAGCTGTCCGGGCTTCTGCTTCTGCGGATATATTCTCCCAGGGATTGGCCTTCACCCCTGTGGATCAGGGCGTAAAATTGCCGGCCCCTTTGCACCCACATGTGTTGATAAGTCCCATTAATATCTCACTGATCCCTGCCAGCTCAGAAGCAGTGTGGGAACTCTAAGCCCCATCATGTAGAAATGGCTATCTCTCCTATCACCACTATAATATCAAGTATAGGGGGCGTGGCCAACGTTGATCCCCCAGTAGGCAGGATCAGGGAACCGTATGCGAGCCTATTAGGCATCAGCACTAACTGAGAGGGGGATGGAATCGGGTCTGGGCTGGTGACAGGTGCCGGGTCTGGCTTTGGCTCGCTGTGACCCTCCGTGCTTGGCGGCACAGGCTGGCGCTGCCCACCTAATCCCCGGCCAGCTGTTGCAGTTGTCGTCCCAATCAGGGTAAAGTGTCGGGGCAGGTGGCGGCTGGTTCAGGTAGCTCTGGCGCATGCTGATCGGCGGATCCGTGTGGCAGTGACAGAGCTCTGCTGTCATGGGGCTGCTTTGTGCTGACGGCCGGCCTCCTGAAAAATCTAGGCCACATGTTTCCAGAGCTGTCAGCGGCCCTCTGACTTCCCATCCATTATCCCGCTGACACAACACACGGCTGCGGTGTAGCTGCTGCCTGTCAGGCCTACAGACGGGACAGGGGGTGGGTCAGGGTGCAGCCAGGCGCTCCTGCCAGTGGTGAATGAACCAGTCCATCTCTGTTAGACGGAGTTGTCACTGGGTCATCCATCATGGCAGGCGGTTGTCTGTCTGAAACGTTAGGTTTTGATCAATGGCGGCTGAAATTGTTGCAACAGGATGTTGTGTCTGGAACCTGATGGGTAAATCTGAAGTTGTCATTTTAACTTGACCTATAGCCTGTGTCTGGATACTTAGAACATTATGGAAACTCTGTTGTAAATGAGCATGTTCTGGAAACTCTGTTGTAAAT
>JBAJNP010008126.1:0-20923 GCA_036877545.1 Yasuhikotakia modesta | reverse complement strand
TGCACATAATACCCTTTGCTCCTCCGCCACCGGTATGTCCCCTTTTGAGTGCCAGTTTGGGTTCCCCCCGCCATTATTCCCGGAGCAAGAGGCTGAGGCGACATCCTGGATGTCCGCCGGGTTCGCAGATCCAAGCAGTATCTGGTGGACTGGGAGGGGTATGGTCCTGAGGAGCGCTCCTGGCTTCCTGCCAAAGACATCCTGGACCCCAAGCTGATTCGGGAATTCCAGGCTGGAAGGGCCGCTCATTCTGGTGGGAACGTCAGGAGCCGTTCCTAGAGGAGGGGGTCCTGTCACACTCTGCCGTTTTCGACCACTAGTGGTCACCATTGGGTTATGTTTGTTCTTTTACCCCAAGCCATCAGCATGATGATCACCACCTGTGTTCTAGCCAGCCTTAAGTATTTAAGCAGCGACTCGGGAGAGGGCACGCTTTGGGTGCAAAGCGTACGCTACTGACACCAGAGACCCGGGTTCGAATCCAGTGACAGGAATGGCCACAACTTGCAAAAACACGAAAAAAAAACAAGGCACAGGTGAGGCAAATTATATTCATAAGGACACAGGTGAGGTAAATACTGTAAACGAGAATACAGATGAAACAAATAATGCAAACAAAGACACGCAAAGGGGAGCACAGGTGGACCTCTGGAGGCACGGAGACCAACTGCAGAAAAGGAAGCTGACAATATTAACTGAATAACTGAACTAATGTCATGGGAGCTCGCCAACATAGGTGTTCACTCTACGACGATCTTCTTCGCCCCAGATTTAATAATATTACTTTTCCTGGCAACCTCTGACTAAGAGAATAGCTAAGAGTATGAGAATTTAATTAATAATCAAACCATAAAATATAATTAACAGATAGCTTGGAGCAGATAGCCTAAATTTCATACAAAATTTGAGTCAGATTGGAACTAGCCACAGTGTCAATAAAAACCAAATTATAATAATTTTGGGGAAGGAAAAATGTTACCCATGCCATTAGATTCTGTTGCAGGACCAATAAGTGCTCCTAATGTAATTGTTAAAAATTATTTTAAGCTCTTTAGCATGCAGCAGCGTCTTAACAACACACCCATCAGCTATTCACATGGTAAGCACATGGACAATCAGTTTCATCATTGGGGAAGTTGTAGGCGTAATACACTCTCCTAATCAATATTCATTAGAAAGAGCAGAGAAAACATAGTCTGACAACAGGTTTTTGGCAGGTTATGTTTACACAAATTTTTAATAAAAAAATGTCATTACTTTTACTTTAATGCCATATTATTATTGTTATAACAACATGTGCCAATTTTGCATAGGTGTTTAAAGTTAGACAAAAAAAGTGTACCAGACTGCATCAGTGTCTGAAAAGTGTCTGAAGTGTCTGAAAGACTCCAGAGGGCTGAAGACCACATGTACCATTTTTTGTTACTGATGTTACCTTACTTCTTTGGCAATATTAAAAGTTTTTTATAAAATATTGTTTCTAATTTTTTTCAGCACATATAGTCAGTATAGAGTTACAGAAAAATAATTATTAGGCATCTTCCTTCTGTAAATATTGTAAATAGAAGGTAGATACTATTTATACTAAGTGTTAATAGTGTCATGGATCTGTCAGGCTCTCTCCCCAGCCAATTCCAGCTCTCACTCTTGCCTGAGTATTAATCACCCATACATGTTCCTCACTACTCCAGTCATCAGTCACCCTTCATAAACACACACCTCAGTCACATTCACTGTCCAATCTCATCAACACATGAAGGACTCTCTGGTATCGTATGCAATTTAGGACCTCATATACTAACTTGTGTTAGTTAGCTGTGTTTCCGAGTTGAAGCTCCTGCAACAATGCGATGTGTGTGTACCCGTTTCCTGGTTCTCTGCTCCCCATCTGTCCTTGTCACCCTGCAATTAAAGAACTCTGGCTGCCTCTGCCATCTGTGAAATCACAGCATTTGCATACTCATGTTTTAAAATAGAAAACAAAATCCATTGACAAATACTGCCTTAAATGAGATAAAAAAAATAGATGTACAATTAAAGAACTCAGAAACCTCCTTCATTATCCTTGAATCACCCTAGCAAGAATAGAAGTCATCATTACAAACACGCACAGTCAATTACCCTAACCCAATTTGCAATCCTTCAATAAACCATTCATTGTTAATCTTCTGTATATCCTTACACATAAAGGTAGATGATATTTACACTAAATGTTAATAAAACACTTTTATACTTTATCTTTAATTGTTACTTAAACATACATTAATGGTGGACGGTCGTAAAAAGCTATTCACTGCATTTCATGCTCTGCATGAAGATGTATGTGACAAAATCTAAATCTAATAGATGCTATTTACACTCTTAAAATAGCAGCAGGATTTTCTGCTATTTATACTGCTTATTACTATGCAAACAGTGGCAATTATCTGCACCTCATTATTGTACTGCATTATAAAACAGTATACAATCATAACATATTGCATGCAAAAGATAATTTAAATTCAAAATATTAAATAGATGCCACCTTTTCAGGACAATATAAGCCCTCCCTACAACTACCCTAACCACACCCAATACTTTTTTTTGATTATGCCTTTCATTTTCATTAAAAATATTCGGATTCGAACTTCACATTTCCATTTCCATTGTTTAATTACAGTGTTTTCTAGACCAATCACACATTGGTAGGCGGAGTTACTGTCTACATTCTCTGCCAACAAGGCGGGTTATTTGCACTAAGCACTCCATATGATAATAATGATGCTACTTCATTTGCACATTTGCTATAACAATGAAAATATTTGAAAAACTGTTATAATAATGAAATAATGAAGCAATCCTTTAACTCTTAACTCTTGAGTGTAGCAGAATTCAATGGATGTAAAACTATTATCATGTCACATGTTACACGCTTTTATAGAATATGACAGGAAAAAAAATCACAAAGTAACACCAGTGACACAAAGAATCACCAGTGACATAAGACCAACATTCTTAATTTTCAGTTAAGAATTACTAAAGAACAATTACTAAATTGTTACACTTGCCACACATTTGGCAATTAGTTAAATCAGTTAGAAAAGGAGCATAAACAACATTTTAAAATGTAAACAAAAACAACTAAAATCTACAACAAAGTACACTGCAAAGTCTAATCTGCAGTAGTCTGCTGCTGTGTTATGTCTTGCTATTATACTAGGTTATGACTAAGCGGGGAAAATTTTGAAGTCTCCATTTTATGGTACCTTTTTTTTACTTGCCTAACTGCCCTATAATGAACTCCCAGAATCGCTTATCAATTTGAACTGAATGCTTATTCAGTGCCTGAGGCTTTGGAATCAAGCATATGATCATCATCATCATACTGTATCACACTGCTCACTGTGATGCTGTTCGATTACAGTGGGTTTGAAATCTTTGTGGGTCTGAAATTTGATCGATTGCATCTATAGCTACAAGAGTTACCTCCTCTAGGCTGTAACATAGACAATCAAACGCCCCCTCATCAGCCTGACAGAAACACCTTTTGTCTGTATTTAAAAATGCCGGGGAATGGTGCTGTAACTGGTAAACAGGGCACTTGTCTTAATCTGTCATCCTTCTCAACTTCTTCATCACTGTTCTCTTCAGTGCAGCCCCAACGCTGGTAAACCCTGGTGAACCCTTTCTGTGGAATGAATTGAAAAGGTTCCACCCCGAGCCCCTCCTGCCAAAACAGGGGAAGAGGTTGGGTACCTCCGAAGATTTGTCTGCTTCTAAGCAAAATAGTACCCCTTCTGTTGCTGACAAAAAAGTTTGTCTTCTGATCTTCAAAAGTTAAGATCTAATGAAAACATAATTTGTCCTCAGGCAAATCATCCCTTTGTGAAAACTCAATAAACAAGCATGAAGGAAAAGCTGGCTGCCTCTGCCGTCTGTGAAATCACAGCATTTGCATACTCATGTTTTAAAAAAGAAATCAAAATCCATTGACAAATACTGCCTTAAATGAGATAAAAAAATAGATGTACAATTAAAATAGACAAAAAAACTAGTGTTAAAATATGGTTAAAAATTGTCAAAAAGTCCAAAACATCAGCATCAAAACGTTGTCCCATGTCATTTCAGTTACTGTGCTTGTGCAAAAGGCTGTTGAGTATCTTACAACACTGTGTGATTAACGATAGGTTCTTTTTTCTAAAAGGTGGCGATTTGTTTTCTGAAGTGGAAGCCATGCGCTTTTCCTCATCCTTGTTAAAAGAACTGCAGTATCTAAGGTTCAATGTTTTGCCATTAAACAAGAAATTGTAAGTTATATGTCAAACTTAAAAAAGGAACCAGACAATTTTACTATGTCTGGTAATAATTCTAACCTGAAGACATTTACATGTCAGTTATAGTCATGTTGCCCCATGTTTCCAACAGGGAACTGACAGTTGACTTATATGCAAGACTAGTGGACCTGGTGTCAAACACTAACAGGAATTTCTAGTGTAAGTTTAGTATTTCTGTTTATGTCAGCTCCTCTCCTTTCATCAATGGAGGAGTGTAGCCTGCCTTTTTTCCCTGATCTCCATATGGAGGTCTCTAATTCCTGGAATAGGCCGCATTCTTTTTGCCTTTCTAGTTCTGCCTACCAATTGTATGGGAATGTGGTAGGGGTTAATGAGCATACTTATGAACCTATGCCCCGGGCTGCAGGCAGCAGGACAGGCCACCGCTTCCATGCATACTATGGGCATGCTGCAAGCTCTCCAGGCCGAACTGCTTCTGGAATGAATGAGAGTGGCTAGGTCACATCAAGGAATTAACTGACAACTGATAATTCTCAGGATGTCATCTATAGCTTACCCTGCCCCACCTTAAAATTATGGACTTCCTCCGAGGAGGCAATCAAGCAAGCGAAGGCACTTCACGCTTATTCCCGGGGGGTTGCTAGATGGGAGCAGCCTCTCCCATGTACCCAATCATAGAAGCTCTGTTATGTTTTCCTTTATTCCAAATCAGGTTAGAGGACTGGTTTGTCACCAGAGACCTAAAAGATCCCTATTTTAACATCCCCACCCTTTCTCAGTACAGGAAGTTCTTGAAATTTGCGTTCAGGGGCAAACGGCCTTGCTCTCCCCCCTAAAAACCTCAACCCCCCTTACTGTGTCCCTTACTGGTTGGGGTGTGGTTATAAACGGCCGCCCAGTCAAAGGTCTTTGGGAGGTTTTTCATCTTATTTGGCACATAAAATGCCTGGAAATGCTTGCTGTGCTTCAGGCTTTAAAACAAGTACTAATTGCCAAAGTTCTTCTATACCAGGTTATGTGGCTAAAGTCCCTTCATACACACTATGGCGAGTTATGCTCCAGGCTTTATGTTGTCCTCCCTTTCAGGATCAAGACCAGGGAAGGCTTAATTGTATGTGTCCAGTGCGAGCACTGCACACTTGCATCCACAGAGCTGCCCTTTGGAGAAAATCCAGCCAAGACGAGGCAATCCGTATGAGACCTCTGGACTTCCCCCTCCTTTGGGAACCAAGGCTCACTCTACTTGAGGTATGGCGGCCTCTATGACCCTTTCTACAGGTGTCCCAATTCAGGACATCTGCAATGCTGCTGGATGGTCCACTCACTTGACCTTCATCAAATTTTATGGACTTGATCTTCAGGCCTCTACTATTACCTCGACATAGGACAGGGGTCCCTTTCGCTATGGTGGAATTGGCATCTTGTTCCCATAGCATTTTGACACACCTCAAGTTCCTGAAAGGGAACGTCTCAGGTTATGTATGCAACCTTGTTTCCTTGTAAGACGCTGTAACCTTGAAGATGCTGTGTCTCGATCCATACCTCAGGCACCTCCTGCCTGTGCTTGTTTCTTTCAGAGTCGAAGCTAACCCAAACAGTGCAACGCACGTGCCTTAATAGCTTCCTGGTCATGACGTCACCCCACCTGTGACATCACACCCCATAATCAGTGATTCAAGTGCATAATTGCTGATAGCTTTCCATAGTGTTTCGACACAGCAAGTTCAAGTTCCTGAATGAGAACTGTGGTTAAAAGAGACATTTGTTGTCAATTTTATACTCCATATTTCTGCTCTTTAGGTTTTGAGTCTTGATTTTATTTCACTAGGGAAAAACATGATTTGGCGCTGTGTCATTTGCTACGTATCTGTGACTCTCACTCTTAAAAAGGACATAGAGTGGTTGAACGTGATATTGATTCTTGTTCTGTGATGTGACAAAGAGAGAATAGAACTTTTGTTCTAATTTGTAATGCCTCAGAGGCTACCTAAAAACCTCTTTCAAAAAACTATTTTAGTGTGGAAAATACTGTTTATGAATGGAGGCTTCAGGTTTGGGTGTTAATCTCGGGCTAACAGCAAGCACTGGGACTGTTAGCTCCATTAAAAATGGAAATGGAACCATATCAAATAGATTTGAGCCACGGTGTAAAGTCAAGGATTAATATTAGCATGAAGGCATGCCATGTTGACTTGAGAAAAAAATTATGTATATTAATTATATTTATTTTAACATATACCATGGCTGTTTGTCACTCAGAGGAAGGGAACGTTAAGCCACTGATGACCCATTGACAAGCAGTGTGTAATTAGACTAACCCACATTTGGTCGACACTTACTTTTAGTTGCTAAATACAAATTTAAACAAAAAGAAAAAAAAGTAAGTATACCTTATATACATATACAGGTCCTTCTCAAAAAATTTGCATATTGTGATAAAGTTCATTATTTTCTGTAACGTACTGATAAACATTAGACACACAACTGAAGTTTTTCAAGCCTTTTATTGTTTCAATATTGATGATTTTGGCATACAGCTCATGAAAACCCAAAATTCCTATCTCAAAAAATTAGCATATCATGAAAAGGTTCTCTAAACSARCTATTAACCTAATCATCTGAATCAACTAATTAACTCTAAACACCTGCAAAAGGTTCCTGAGGCTTTTAAAAACTCCCAGCCTGGTTCATTACTCAAAACCGCAATCATGGGTAAGACTGCTGACCTGACTGCTGTCCAGAAGGCCATCATTGACACCCTCAAGCAAGAGGGTAAGACACAGAAAGAAATTTGTGCCCTATTAGTACAGTCCTGGAATTTTTGTAGTCACAATTTAAGGCGGGATTGACTCATTCGACCCTAAAAATTTATGTGGGGGTGCTGTCTGCTTTCCACATCCCTATTGACGGATCTTCATTCGGTAGACACCCTTTAGTCATATGTTTCCTCCACGGTGCGCTCATTCTGAGGCCTCGAGTATGATCCCAGTTCCCTCCTTGGGTCCTGGCCTTAGTATTTCAAACTTCATGTGCTCCTTCTCTTGAGCCTATCTCTCAGATCTCTCACCTACATTTATCGGCCAAAGTGGCCTTCCTTGTATCTAACACCTCTCTGAGGAGAGTCGGTGATCTTCAGGCCCTTTCTGTGGCCCCTACACATCTAGACTTTGTGCCCAGTTTGGCCAATATACTTCTTTACCCGCACGCGGGTTATATGGCTAAAGTCCCTTCATCCACATTACCGCCAGTTGTGCTCCAGGCTTTCTGTCCTCCTCCCTTTTCGAGATAAATGTGTCCAGTACACTGCACACTTGCATCCACAGAGATGCCCTGTGGAGGAAATCCGACCAGCTTTTGGTCTGTTTTGGTCCACACAAGAGGGGCCAGCCTGCTTCTAAGCAGACGCTTAGTTGCTGCATTGTCGAGGCAATCCGTATCAATTATGAGTCCTCTGGACTTCCCCCTCCTTTGGGAACCAAGGCTTACTCTACTCAAGGTTTGGTGGCCTCTAAAGCCTTTCAGCAGGTGTCCCAATTCAGGACATTTGCGATGCTGTCTGTTGGTCCACTCCTTTGACCTTAGTCAAAATTTACGGCCTTGATCTTCAGGCCTCTACTACTACCTCTGTCCTGACTACCTAAGTTGGACTCGACATAGGGCAGGGGTCCCCTTGCTATGGTGGAGTTGGCATCTCGCTTTCTAGGCATGACAGCACCCGTCTGTGACGTCACGCCTCGTAATCAGTGATTCAACACCTGTTCAGAGTGCATAAACACTGGTAATGTCCCCATAGCATTTCGACAAAGCGTCTCATTCCCTTCAGGGAACCAGGGTTACATACGTAACCTGAGACGTTTTGCCCTGGCAAACGTTTCTGTTTTTTGGTCTGTGTATCGTTTGTGATTGTTTGCCACCAGCCCTTGGACTTTCGCCTGCCTATTGGATTACTCTTGTGGATTGCCGCATGCCCTAATCTTTGCTTTGGACTCTCATTTGTGTTTTTGGATTCTATGCTGTTCTTTGCTGTTTTTGACTCTTGCCTGTCTGACCATGTTTACATTTAATAAATCGCTGCATTTGGATCCCCTGTGTCCCGCGCCATTGTTAAAATAACAAACATTAATTTTTTTACATCCAGCTCCTGGGACAGAACAGCTCCCAACCCAAAGGAAGGGGCGACTGAAAACCAGTGTCCAGAGAATTTGCTCTGTGGTGAGGGCCCACTTCACCTGTTGGAAGGTTTTTTTCGCCGCCAGGGTCCACAATACCTTCTCCAGTTGCCCCTTCCTGGTCAGGTCTGTCAAAGGGGCAACTATAAAGGAGAAGTTAGGGATGAGGCATCAATAGTATCCTGCCAACTCCAAAAAGGCACAGTCCTGAAACTTGGTTCCGGATGGCCTCGACCTTCTTCTCTTGTGGCTGGACCAAACCTTGCCCAGGTACTTGGCTTCTGCCATGGCGAGGTGGCATTTCTGGGGGTTGGCAGTTAGCCCAGCCTGTCTCAGCCCCATGAGCACCCTCCGCAGACATTCTAGGTGGTCCTCCCATATTTCAGAGTGGATCAAGACATCGGCCAGGTAGGCCACCACATAGGCCTGGTGGAGAAGTAGGAGAATCGCCCATAAGAAACAGTACCAACACCCGTGCCCAGTCATCAGTGTGACAGCCCTCTTCAGACATGGTGTGGTAGGCTTCAATTTTGTCAAGAGGGGTGAGTTGGGGTAACAACTTAGTGGCTCACTCTCGGGGGTCCAGAGGCGGTATGTTTTGGGCAGCGGTGGTGGCATGTATAGCCGCAAGCTCTTGTTTTGCCCTGCCTGGTGGCCTGGTGTTCGACGATCTGTTGCTGGCGGATGCTGACCTCGGTAAGCCTCTTCAACATTTCCTCCATGATGGGGGAGAGCTGTTTGCTATCTGCTGGAAACGTGTCAAAAAGAGCTCCCTCTGCTGGTGGGGTGGAACAGGGCATGTTGTTACAACCCTGTTCATATGTTTCATCTGATAAACTGCACTTGGTCCTCATCAATACACATAACACAACAACAATATCTAAGATATGGTTGGACTAATAATCTAATAAAAACAGTACTGTGTAGGATTAAGGGCAAACTATGGGACAGGCTCAGAGCACTAATCCTAAACCTGTTTTCTTTTTACATTGAGGCACAATGCATGTCGATGATGAACTGTGGAGAATCTTTATGTGGAAGGAACATGTGGTTGACTTTTTTATTAAAGCAAACAGAGCAAAATGTATTAAAATGGAGCCCAACACTGCATTCCTTTATAATCCCAAAAAGTACATTTTGTTTATTTCTTTGTTTATTTACAGACAAAGAAACTCCCAGCTACAACAAAACTATTTATAAGTCATGGAATAACAGTAGACTACAGTTCTTTATTTATAAACTAACTACACACCTAGTATCCCTAATTAGTTTAATTTACATTTCATAATGAACAGATTGTAATAATATAGTATACAGATTGTAAAATGAAGAGACTGCAATAATATCATATATTATATTTTCAGTATTGTACGTTTGTCAATATTTCTGTTTCTGTGTTTTTTCATTATACGTAAAGCTGCTTTGAAAAGATGCAATATTATAAGAAGTTGTATAAATAAAATTAAACTGAATTGAATTTAACTTGTTCAACCCCAGTATGACTACAACCACTTTTGAGAGTGTGTCCCTGCACGTAGTACATCACATTAAGCAGAATGCACTTCTATTAATCTTTTGTACCTCTGTTCCAACTTAATGTTGTTTCTGCTTTTGTCATTTCCACGCTACATTAGCATAATGTGAAAAGAATGTTTCGTGACTCCCTAATGACAACAAGATATTCGTATAGCACACATTTACATATTAACAAGCTTTTACCTATAATGGTAACTGAAATGGAAAAGTACAAGGCTAGCCATTCTTATGAAGTAAATTTACCTTGATCTGTGATTCTTACTCCTCTTAAGCCCAGTCTGTGGGCATTTAATCAGGGAGGAAACAGATGATTACTATCACCACAGCATTAACTGAAATCAGGTCCTCTTTCAAAGCTTTTGTAAGGGTTATAAAATAATTGAGCTAATGGAATGATGCTCACTCTCATAAGCGGCCAGTGAATGTTTATCTGTAGTTTAAGTCATGAAAACAACTGATCCATAATGCAACAGAAAGTGCTAACATATTTTTTTTGGAAGGTTTTTACTTCTACACTGTTTTAGCTCTTAGCAATGTAACAAGCATAACACAACAATGGCTTTCAATTTAAAGTTGGGGGACAATAAACATAACATTTCTGGGTAATAAATAAATAATTAAAGGGGACACAAATAATATGGCCAACATTGTACTTGTAAGAATATGTGTACACAGAGGAATACCTAAATGTATTAGTGTAACATGGAGACTACCCTTTTACTTATATTCCTATATTAAGCACTTATTCTTGACTCATCCTGACATTTTATCTGGTGAACAGCACAAAGTGATAGTTGTTTAAATATGAGTTCTATGACTACAAGGACATAGAATTATTAAATTTGCATCCTCCATACTGTATTTTTGGTTGTCTGGGACAAGCAATGTCTTTTACTTAGATATTAAACTGCAAACCCACTGATCCTGTAACGCGGAGACTAGACAAGAAGACTGGATCCATATGCTGGGTTTCCATTAGTTTATTAAAGCGTGGCATGGTCAGGGACAAGCAGGGTCAAAACAGAGGCAAACAGGTATATACAAGGTAATCCAAGAATCGTAAATCCAAAAACAAGGCAGGGGTCAGGGCAGGCAGAAAACAATCAGAAACAAAAACACAACTACTGAAGAACTTTGATCTCTCCCACCAGACTTGTGTGTAGGTGAGGTGACGGGGGAAACAAGCAGTTACAAGTACTTGGCATTGCCTGCTGATATTGATGTGCTGTTTGTTTTTTAACAGATGTACAAGATGTTAAACTGTTTAATTTTTAAACTCTTTAACTTTTAAACATTTGCACTGCTACAAAATGCATTTGCCATGCCAATGCTTCAGTAATTAAATCAAGCATTTCTTTTGAATGCATATGTAATTTACACTTTATTTTAATCAGTTTCATCAGTTTCAAAGCTTTATTTTGATATGTTCAAGCAGTAGTAATGTATTCATTTGTGGCAGGAATAAACACCAAAACATGTCCTCATGTTAATTTTGCACTTAATAATTTGAATTATGATCTGCTTGATTGCTCTAACCACTGGCTGATATGCACAGCAGATGATTTGAATGATATTATAACAATTTGTGGTTGGTCAATATTCTACAAAATGTCTGCAAGACACACACTGCAAGTCATGAACACAGACACCCGGAGCAGTGGGCAGGTATTACTACAGCACCCGGGGAGCAATCAGGGGGTAGGTGCCTTGCTCAAGGGCACTTTAGTTGCTGCTTGCCAGCACTGTAATTAAACTAGCAACCCGGTTTTCTATAAGACTGACTCACAAACCAGTAGGCCACAACTGCCCCTGGTTTAGGAGCAACTAAACTCGTTTAATTATAATAAAAAAATATAATCAATTTTAAAAAATAAAGTTGGGCAGCTGCTTTTAAGTGCAAGTGATTAAGGTATGTGTTTGGGTCACATAAGAAAGCAGCAGTTGCCACATGAAGTATTTTCAGACTATCCACAAACAGATTTTCACGTTTTCCTGTGTTTCACTCAAAAAATGTATGTTATTTTTATTAAATGGAAGAAACTTAATACTTATCTTACTTCCTGATCTTAATCAGTTTAAATGTTTGATAAATCAGTTTATTAAAAGTGACCTAGAGTGGTTAAACGGAGTATAGATTCTTGTTCTGTCATGTGACATAGAGAGAATAGCACTTTGGTTAAATCTGTAATGTTTCAGAAGCTGGCTAAAAACCTCTTTAAAAAAACGATTTTATAGTGGGGATATTTAATGCATGAATTTGTGCACAAATTGGACGCCACTGGAGGGGCTTTAATAACCTCATAATGATATACAGAGCGCTTCACGCTGATTGGCTGCCTTCACTGCCACAAGAAAGAATAATTATGTGATGTTGTCATCTGGCTTCTGAACACATGCAGAACCATTTACTTGCCCGAACACACGGACCGACAGCTATGGCACAGATTCAGCCCTATATGAGGAGGACACTGAATTAGAGGAAGAACCTGTACAGCAAAGACTGGATTTACATGTTTCTCAATGGTGAGTTATTTGGAATGTTTGTTTGAACGCTTTCAGCCTTACGTGCCCACAAAGTTCTCCCGTCATAATAAAGTTATAGCCACTACATCTATTTGGACATTAATCCTTTGCGTCATCACGAATCAAGACTTTATACTAACTATAGATTTATGTAAATTCTGTTTATGAATGGAGGCCTCAGGTTTGGGTGTTAATCTTGGACTGAAGATGCGTATCTGTCCTGTACGAAACGAAAACAGATTTTTTTTTAATAGATTTGAGCCACAGTGTAAAGTCAAGAATTAATGAGCATGACAGCATAACTGGACCAAAGGTTTATCATTATTGAATGCTGTGCATTCACCTGAGCCATACATTTACTGCCATAATGAATGACACTAAAAGAGAACATAAACATTTAACAACATATTTCTTAATATTTATTGTATTATAACATATAACATGGCCGTTTGCCACTCTGGTAGACCCAAGGTGACCTATTGTCTAGCAGTGTGTAATTAGACATTGTCTAGCAGTGTACAATTATACAAACATCCACATTTGGTTGAGCAAACAAAACAGAGAGTAAGAATGTACATTATTGCAATAACAAATTTTATTAGTTAAGCAAATTGGACATCATCTAGAATCATACCCAGAACAAATGTATTAAAATGTACTAAATGCCATTCTCCTTTTTCCCATGTTTTGCAGGCAATGCAGATTTTCATCTTCATTATATCCTGGGGAAGAAAGCGGGACGTATCAAAACATGACTTGACTCATGTTGAACTAAATGGCAGTGAAGCTTTAGTGTTTTTTAACCACTTTAGAGTGGTTTAGAATGTCTGGAACTTTTCCAATGTTCTTTAAGGCGTTCTTTAAATGGTATACTGCTGTTTTCCAACAAGACTAGAAAAAGAGGATTTTGACTCTAGTTCCCTTTACATTAAAATCAGTTCAATCATCACAACGGCCAAAGCTTAAAGCATCAACTATAAACTATTTAACTACGTCAATCAGTCTTTGGAATATTGGTAAACTGCTTAATATTTGCTTTATAAGTACACTTTAAGTGACTATAAGAAACTTTGCAAATACATGTCAATTTCCCCCCATAACACCCCTGTCTGGACTTTCTATTTGTTGTTTCCCATGTATACCAATATTCAGAGTTCTTGTTCTCACCTGCGTTCAATTAGTCCTTGTATTAGTGTCCATATATGCTGATTCATGTTTAGTCTTGTTTGTTGATTGTTAATGTTTCGTTGTGTGTTCCCTGTTCCATGCCTGCTCATGCCTTGATGTTTGTATCATTTATGGGTTATCTGGATTTCTACTTTGTTCCATGTGTGTTTTGAGAGCACCCTTTACACATAATAAATAGATTATCTTGATCTTTTTGTAATTTTTTTCTGATTTATTTTTTAGTAGGAATCAAACTGTTGCCGCAAATTCTTTTAGGATAAGATCATACAGGGTGAGTCGTGTTTCGATGTGTGCTGGTCTCCCCAGCTGTACAAGTGGTGTGCGATATTTTACCTCCCCACTGAAAAAAAAATGGCTGTGATGCATGGCTACTCTTTATTTTAAATTGGATTCCCACAACATTTAACCACAGATTATTACTTTGCTCTGTTCATTTTACATCAGACAGTTTAACAAACCTGCCGGATTCTCAAAGCGTGTGATGCTATGCAGTTGAGCAGTTCCGAATTTGCTACCACATCAAACTCTGAATATTAGCTGTAAATATTATGTTGTTATTAGATTGCTTTTGTAATTCTAAGCACAGATAATGATCTAAAAACAAGTGTAATCTTCTCAAATTGGAGTGTTTATACGGCCCGCTCTCATTCCTGTAATGCAAAAGAGGCTGTCAGACGGATCTTCAGAAAACCCAGTTTAGGGGAACAACACTTTTGGAGTAGTACACAGTACTGAAGCAGAGTTAATTCAGTGTCCCTTTTTTGCATAAAAATAACCTTGTGATTGTAATCGAGTATACTGTATCATTTCTGTTCTATATCATTTAAGTTCAAGTTCAATTTATTTATAGAGTGCTTTTCACAATGGTACATTTTGTATGTAATTTACGTTACATACGTTACAAATATAAAATGTAATGTAAATTACATACCAAACTGTTTCATTACCAAACTTGAAATGAAACAGATTTAAAAATCTAAATAAAAAAATAGACATTAAATATAAACATACACTCACAGAACAGACATAATAAATATACAGATACACTAACAGAAACAGACATAGTAAGTATTATGTAGCATTGTTACAGTTTATCCAAAGTGGGGTGTCTAATCTAGTGTCAGCAGACTCCCTTTAGGCAAGCCAACAGGGCAACGGTGGCAGGGAAACAAAACTCTAGTGAATAGTAAATGGAGAAAAAACCAGGGGAGGGACAGTTCTCCTCTGGCAAGTCAAAGCTGCAGTGTGTAACCATGACTATGATTTGTTAAATTAGAAGCTGTATGATTAAGTGGCAACTTAATCTTTCATGATAATCTTTACTGTGATCTTGTCTATTGATTACAAATGTATTCTGTTAAGAATGATTAACACTGTCATGTAAAAAAGTAGAATTCATTTTGTAGTGTGATACATGTCAGATGTTAGTCATGGTAACATATATTCATATTTATTTAATATACATTCAGCCTGACTTTGTTTAATTGTTGACATGTATAAAGGCTGTTGGCACTATGGCTACTGCAACTGCTTCACTGCCATTTAGCTCAACACCAGTCAAGTCAAGGCCAGCTAAAAGACTTAATCTTGATTTCGAAGAGGACATTGAAGATGTTAAAGAGGACCTGGAGTGGGTTGTATGTCTGTCAATAAAAAAATTAAGTCAGGCTCTGAATGTATATTGAATAAATATGAACTCATGTAAAATTGAGTGTTTATTCATTCTAAACAGAATACAATTATGTAATTGATTGACAGATAGAGGGACACTAAATACTCTGCTTCAGTACTGTGGTCTAAAAGTGTTGTTTCCCTAGTGTAATGGGATGCCCCGTTCAGCCACACCAGCAGAGGGAGCCCTCCCCAGACTACTGATCAGTAGACTTCCTCTGCTTCCTCCTCCCACAGTTATATTAAGATAACAAATAAACATATGTGATTGAAACATTAAATATCTTAGATGGCAGAGTACACTTGGCAGCAAGTGATGTTTCTGTTACGTCACAGCATAATGGACATGGACTTATCGACTACCAACATGCGAAATGTCACCATTCTAACTATATATTAAATTACAGTTAAAATGATGCTTTTTTGTTTGACCAATATTTTGGAATTTCATTAGTGGTGTATGTGATGTTTGATGTGGAATTTGTTCCTTTTGTTATGCGGTGAAGGATCACGCAACAAGGAATATTCAAATAAATGCCCCGGAGGGTAGATTTATTTAGCAATAAATTCAGAGCAATGTGAAAAAATAAAGAAGAGGTGACAAACAAAAAATAAGATCGGCATGTGCTCAGGCGGCGTGGGGTGTGCTGGCTGGTGACCTGTGGATCTTGGGTGACGGTTTCTTAGGAGGGCGTGGGTCAATTGCTCAACCGTTACTGTCACAAGAGAGAGAGAGAGAGAACACACACATTAGTGGCACTGACACACATTAGTAGTCTAATGTAGTTTTCGCTTCCTGAATGCAGCAGATTAAATCTCTCTCTCCAAACAAGCCTCAGGGGTGAGCGATCGACCTATGATGAGGAAGAACAGGTATTCCTTGTCTGTTTCCAAGGCAATGCTGATTCGCTTCTGGGATACTCGTTACAATTTATTTTACTTTACTTTGAATGTAATATATCTGAAATGAACTAAACAATTTATAATGAGGCACCAATAAAATAGGTTTCCAAATGTTACAAGAGATAAATTGATGTGAAAAATTGGTATCACATTTATAGTGACCTAAACAAACACAGGCTCAAGGTTGCATAACAAAAACAAACACCCTGACAAAAGTCTTGTTGGCTATACAAGTTGTAGGAACAACAAATAATAACTTGAAATTTAGTTGATCATTTGGAATTTGGAGTAGCTTATATGAAAGGCAAAGACCTCTAGATTATCCTTATTTTACCATAATAAAATCTTATCATGCCTTGATGTTTAATTATTTGTTTAGGATAGGCGACTTTTGTCAGAGTGTGCACACTGAATTTAAAATATACTAATAATTAACAAAACCCCAAGTAAAATTAATATATACTACACATTTAACAGTCATTTTAGGTTAAAATTTGGATTTTGTGTTAAAATTTTGTGTTCTCGGGACTTGTAAAACGATCTTTCACCTATAGTAAGCAGTCAGAATTTGGGAGCTGTCAAAAGCTAATTCTGACACTCTAAATGCTGAGGGACTGGGGGAAGGTAGAAACAATTGAAACTGGAAAACAGGTAGAGGGGGAAAACAATGCAGAATGTTTTGTCCAAATGTCCTGGGTCCTGTGCTTGTTTTTCAGCAGCTACGAGGTGTAACCATTTGACGTCTAAGGCCATTGAAAAGATCAAGGATCTTGTGTGCCAACTTGTAAAAATGGCACGACCGCAAACCTCCTTTGTGGTTGATATATGAGAACACTGTAGTGTTGTCGGTGTGGACCAAAACATGGTGATGGTGACCAACACATTCTTCTACGGTCCAAGAAGAAATGCCTGGCATGGAATACCACCAGTATCTCACCAGACAATCAATATGATCAATATAAAAAAAAAGATGGTGACCTTATCAGGACCACCCATTGGCCCAACGACGGAATCCAATGACGTGGATGAAGGTATCTCGTGTGTTCTGTCTATTTTATGTAATTAATTATAATTTGGTTTTAATTGACTCCGTTACTAATTCTAATCTGACTCCAATTTATATTTGATAAGTTGCTTCAAAGCATCTGTTGACCATAATTTAGGGCTTTATTATTTAGAAGTTCTCATACTCTTAGGTATTCTTTCATTAGGGACCCGTCGTCACACAGAGTCTCACGCTTTAATTTTAGACACGGATCTCACAAGCACAAAACTGTCAGTCTGTTCTTTGTCAGAGGTTGCCGGGTAAACTAATATTATTAAAAAACTGGCCAACCCATGGTTGCTCTTGTTTTAATAAAAGTACTCTTAGTCATGATCATGCAACGTGCTAAGTCAGGTGATAGACAGAAATCAGGGGATCTTGAGTGATGTGCTCCCTGCTCCACACAAACCACAAGTCCCCAGTATGATCATACCCTGACACAGATATCAGGTATTAATACCTGATAAACTTTGTTTTAAACTGTTGACCATTTACTTCAAACTGGAGCCAGCTGCCTTACAACCTCTCCATAGACCTTGGGCTGGGTGGCCACTTATGACCACTCTCCAATCAGTGAGGGCATCTATCACTAATGAAACACAATGAAAACAAGCCCCTCGCACCGGACCCTTGTGCAGCAGGCTGAATGGAATAACATTGGACCCAGCTGCCATGACACCTAGCAGTTGCTGAAACTGCTTTACAGTGACTGGCCTTCTTTGACTCACGAAACTGCATTAAGGATTGAGTCTACTCAAGCAGGAGACAGATGCATCGTGGTCGTATCCCATACTACACAATATATAAGTTGTTCTCTGTTCTAGAGAAAGCACACTTTTCTCTGTGTTAAGTCTGAACTCTTTTATATGATTTAGTATGACTCAATGTCAAACTACCACCTGATGTACAGTGCTACTTCAGAGCATGTTCAAAAATTAGTAAGTTCAAGTGATGTTCGTTTGTAAGCATTTAAACACAGAAACAATTCTAAGCAAATACAAAACGATACACAATATACACTATAGACAAACAATACAACCAACATAAAAAGTTGAAGCATCCGTAAAGGATGATAAAGGGGCAGTTGGGGTCTACTGGTTAAGGAGTCGGGCTTGTAATCAGTAGGTTGCTGGTTCGATTCCAGCGCCGGCAGGTAGCAACTAAAGTGCCCTTGAGCAAGGCACCCAACCCCCGATCGCTCCCCGGGCGCTGCAGGGATAGCTGCCCACTGCTCCGGGTGTGTGTGTGTTCACGGCTTGTAGTGTGTGTTCACTCCTCACGATGGATGGGTTAAATGCAGAGGTCACATTTCGGTTATGGGCAACCGTAACTGACAAACACGTCACTTCACTTTTTAAGGTGTCTACCCAGTCCTGTGGATGGATTACTTAGCGGAGTTTGCAAAGGTGATGTGATCAGGGAGTTTGCCCTGATTTGCCCTCAATGCTGAATGAGCTAAAATCAACCTGTCATCAATGTAATTGAGTATACCTGTGCCCTGGTATCACAGGGGAGCCACAACTGCAAGGCTGAAAGGAAGCACATGATATTGGTAAGCTTTGCCTGTGAAAGCAAACCTTAGGGCCTTTCTGCGCTGAAGAAGGATGGGGATGTGAAAGTATGCACCTTTTAGATCTTTTGTGACAAACCAGTCCTTGGACCTGATTTGAGACACACTCTGATTGACAGATAGCATCTTTAACTTCAGTTTCATGAGCAGTTATAATGATGCAGATCCAAAAAGCAATGCATCTCCCCATCTATTTGGGAATGATGAAATAGCAGCTGCAATGCCCTGAATCCCTGTGCTGAGTAGGGACCACCTTAATGGCCTCCTTTCTCAAGAGAGTCTCTATTTGTTTCATAACTACAGACCAAACTAGATCCCAAAATGGAACCGACTAGCGTGGAGAGAACCCCTCTCTGAAAGTAGGCAGTCGAAGATTGAACTGAATCCTGTAACCTAGTTCTATTATGCTCGGGACCCTTTGAGACATGTATGGCAGTACTTTTCAGGGAACCAGTGTATGATGTATAAACTAAATGTATAAACTATTATTACAGCTTAATTTGTGTATATATAAATTATATTAAACTAGGCTGAAACTCAAATTATTTTAAAGTTGGAGAGTATCAGCTGGGTTGGAAAGCATTATTTATAACACTATCATTCTTCCTGCTGAAATGAGGGAATTTAAGCTTTAGCTCAAAAGGAAATAATAAGCATAATTAACTGTAATCAATTATACTAATTATTTAGGATGTATATACATGTTTCACCCGATAAAGCAGAATTAATAATAACAATTAATTAATGTTTTTGCCCAGTGAAACATTCATAATTGTACCTTAAGCTTACAGGTACCTTAGAATTTTTCCTGTGGCCTTTAGAGAATAAACTTCTTACTGATGTACAGTGCTACTTCAGAGCATGTATCAAATTCAAGTGATGTTCATTTGTAAGCATTTAAACAGAAACAATTCCAAGTTAATACAAAACGATACACTATGACACAATATACACTATAGACAAACTATACAATCAACATGAAAAGTTGAAGTGTCCGTAAAGAAGTCTACCCAGTCTTGTGGATGGATTACTTAGCGGATTTTGCAAAGTGTTGCTGAAGTGTGATTTGCCAGAAAATGGTCCTAGAGAGTTTGCGAGTTTACAAACTCTTTAAGTGAGGTCGTCTTAAACTCCTGGGCAAGTTTTCAAACATCTCGGGCACTGTACGGACTGAGACTGGACCCAACCAAAAAGTTTGGACAACAGCCATTCTTAACCTTTGGGATAACCCACCACAGGCCTGTGATTATCCAGTGTTAAGGTGTGCGGGTTGAGCGGAATCAGGGCATTTGTTTTAACCCAACACCTTATTTGTATATTCGATGGGGCTTGCAGAATTTGTGCTAATGATGTGAGGATTAATATTTAAAGATGTAGAGACCAGGAATGTAAAAGAGCATTGTTCCAAGACTTAAAATGACAGGGTTTAACACATACACCATATAAGGGTAATATAAGCACAGGATATAATCGTAAAATAGCCCGTGTTTAAAACAGGAGGGTATAACATCGATACAAGCAACATCTATCATATTTGGTAATATGGCTTAGAAATTAGAGGTTTTCACTGTGGGCTTAGTTAAACATCTGACTCTCCTGCAAATGTTTACTAGCCCAAGATCTTGGCTTCCCCTTATGGAATACTTTTTAAGCTGGGCTAAGTAACCCATTACCCATTTACAATCATTAAAAGGGCTGAGGGAGACACTGAGTCCACCCTAGTACCACTCCACAAGCTCAAAGAGCATTGGAAAGATCAGGGTCTCTGACCTATTACCAATTTTATGATCAGCAATAGAGTGAAGGAAATGATAAGATCTTTGGCGATGACATGGTTTATTATTAATGCTACTCTATTTATTTATTTAAGCAAGTTTTATTGATGACTTTATTGATGTTCAAGTTCAAGTTCAATTTATTTATAGAGCGCTTTTCACAGCGACAATGGTACATTGTCACAAAGCAGCTGTACAAACATAAGCAAAAAAAAGCAAAAGGTGTTTAAAGTAAACTTGAAATGAAACCACTTTAAAATACACAGATT
>JBAJNP010008125.1:0-20925 GCA_036877545.1 Yasuhikotakia modesta | reverse complement strand
GTGTTCCTCTAGTTTCATCTTGAATGATTTTCAAATGTACAAGATTGATCTGTCTCTTCTCCTGGAGCGTGACGCCAGCTCCGTTCCAGCCTCTGTAGTGATCAGCAACGTGACCACAGGAAGTCGAACCATTCTGCACATGAACAGGTTTGTGTGAGGGACTGTGTGACGCACGAAGATCTTTCCTCCTGAAGGTCAAAGCTAAGCAGGACCAGCGCAGGCGAGGGACGTTTACTAACTCCAGGGACATCATGCTTTTCTTCTTTAAGGGACGTGGCTGAAGTCGGCGTGGCGCCTGCGATGTTTTACGGCTCAGTCAGTCAGTAGTGGGTCACTGTAACACCTTCTGTTTGCTGTGCTAGTTTCATCGTGGGGGATTTTGCACGGCGTGGGGTGGACGTTTCTGGTGTGGCTTGGCAGCAGAGGGGCGAGACCCCGTGTGCCTGTTGTGTGGTGTGCCCTGCCACTGGCTCTCGCACTGTTGTGCTCGCAGACACGTAAGAGTACAGTAGCATTCAGGGCAAGAATGATCAGGAGACCATCAGCCCACTTTAATGACTGATGCACTGCAGAGACTTGAGCACTTTTACTGGAGTTAAGCAACAAACACAGATGGTCATTTATACTGCATGCAACATGCGTCAAATTCAACATGCATCAAATGGCAGATGGTTTAAGTCTTAAAAGTCTTTCTGCAGTGGCACTGTATTAATTAAAAATAATTTAGTTATAAAGTAGCTGCCATTAACAAATCAATTGACACTGCATGCAGTAATTTAAATGTTGTAGTGATTGGACATATGTGGGAACACTGTAGATGTCTGTTTTGTACTTTATTTAATCGGTTAACAACACACAACAGCACACAATGTTGCAGCTAACTAAGCTTATTTGCTTTGACCGCAGCTAATAAACTAATACAGTTTAATAAACCACAATTTCCTTTTCATTTCTTATAGCTAATTTAGTCGCTTCTAAACCTTTTCCCTCTGCTGTGGTGTGAAATCTGATAATCACCATCTGTCTGTTCTGATGATTCTCAAATGCTTCAATCTGAGAACATACCCAGCTAACAATATTAGGTTGAGAATGTTTCCATTAAGTAACAAAAACATTAAAAACATTGTTTTGAAAGTTGAATAATGTTCAAAATGTTTAGTTTTTTAGATGCTGTATTAACGTTATTGCTTGGTTATAAGAACCTTTAGAGAACATTAGCTGGGTAAACACTATTAATGAAGATCAATAAATGATTTTTGATCAATGAAATGCTATTATAATAAAGTAATATGTATATAGTGATCAAACTTTAAACACTGGTCTATCTTAAAATACAACAGCACTTTATTAAACAGTTATTTTCTCTGCTTGATCAGAAACCTACCAGATGTTTCTGTAGAAGACTTCTCAAAGGTAGACCTGAACCAGTACAAATGGATTCACTGGGAGGTGAGACGTCCATCAGATGCTTCTCAGATGTTGACAAAACTCTACTCTTCATTCTGATCTGTGTTGAAGAACATTTGATAAGTCTCTTATTGGCTGATCAGATGTAATTGTTTTGTCAGGGCCGTAACGCTGAAGAACAAGTAAAGATGATTGAGAGAGTGAGAGAGTATAACAGCAAACAGAACGAGAACAAAATCACCATCTCTGTGGAAATAGAGAAGACCAGGGAACCTCTTTACCAGCTGTTCCCCCATGGAGATGTGGTACGAGGTCACCATGTTTACCAGTGATGAATGCTGTTGGTTACGTTGGTTAAATGACACTCTACCTGTTTATGCTGTGGTTGTTATCATGCAGGTGTTTGTCAGTAAAGACGTTGCCAGACACTTTGGGTTTCATTCAGCCTCGGCTGCACTGAAGGGCTTCAACAATCGCCTGAGAAAGGGGTGAGTGAAATAAAACAGAAGAAAGAACAGGCGTTCAGTCAGATGCTGCATTTAAACATTATATATATATATATATATTCAACAGAGTAACTTAAGGTAGGGTAGGTGGGTGTTTTAAAAGCATGTGATCCCACAGGCACTGCTGTCATGTGTGACAGAACTTTCAACCAGCATAACAAATAACAAAATATTGAACTAGTAACTGTAATCATAGTTTAAAACAACCACCAGATGTCACTAGTGTTCCAAGAAGTTCAAATCCAAAAAAACTCTTGACTGATCGTGTTTTCAGTATTAGTGTTAAGAAATGTTATTTCTCTTGAGATGTGTCGTGTTTGTGTGTTTGCTGTAGGGCGACACTCATTTGTGCCTGGGCAGAAAACGGCGCCGATGCCCTGAGTCCTGATGGGACAATCCTCCATTCTGATGCGTTCCCACCCGAGACCCTGGTGGACACACTGGGAGCAGGAGACACTTTTAATGCCTCTGTGATTTACACCCTCTCAAACGGTGAGGATCCTGTAACAGTTTCACAGATGTTTTCGTAACGGTTGTTGGGTGGTTGTAAGTTAGTTGAATGTGCTGCATGTCCTCTGCAGGGGGCGACTTACAGGCCGCGCTCACATTTGGCTGCCAGATTGCGGGTAAAAAATGTGGCGTTCATGGATATGATGGAATTGTGGAATGAACACTATGAAGTGCGCAGCTGGAATGTGACACAGACATGAAGTACAACATGATCTGCTGCTCTGTCTGCCATCAAACACATACTAACTGATGATGAATGTTCCTCAGTATTAACACTGATCAACACTGATCAACACTTTCAAGTACAGATGTAAAATAACAATAAAGAGAATTAATAAAGCATTTTTTATAAACAGCTCGAGGCCAATGTCTTATTTTAACTTCAATACAACTTTACAAACCCTTGTACTAACACTAGTAGGGACAAACTGAACCAGTCAAGAACTTTTAAGCCATGTAAACAGTGTAAAGATACAAATACGTTTAAATCAGTTTACCAGGCGTAAGCAGATTTCATTGGAGTGCTTGAGTTCTTCAGAGAAGTTCAAGGATAAAGTTTCCTGGTTTTTACTGGAGTTGGCACAGTCTCGGCAGCAGTGGGGAAGAGGACTGGCTGTGAGTGTGTGAGAGTGAAAGACAAACAGGATATGTGACATTTTCCCACCCAGTTTCATTTAGACACAGCTGGTCAACACTTACCGCACCCACAGTGTAATAATGACAGTGTTGGGTTATCTAAGGAAAGCCTCAAAATGAAACGTCTCACTCTGTTGTCTTCATATTTAGACATATGAAGCAAAATATTACGTCACCGGTGCGTTGGGGTGACGTCATCAGGTACATTGTTTCTGACGTCTCATTTTAACGCAGTGATTTAATGCAGATCTGAAGAGTTACCTTTGCGTTTCATTGAGATGTTCTCACAGGTCAGACTGAACTTCAACCTTCACCTCCTGGTCAAAGCGACCCAAAAGTGGACGCAGATGTTTCAGGAAGGGAAGCCCAGAGACACTCGCGCTCAGATTCGATGCTTTCTGAAAAGAAACGCCCGTTTAGATAAATAAACAATAGCAAATGTGTAAAATTAACTGGTCGCAAATGCTGTGTTGACTTCAATAGAGACATAAACTCACCTGCAGGCTGGATTACAGAACGAGCTCTGCAGCGCCACACGGTGGCAGGAGAGAAGGTGAGATTCGCTGCTGATCCTTGATTGAACAAACCAAAGGTTTAATTCATGCTCCACGGCATCCCAGGATGACTGCGGATTGACACCCATACATGTTTTTCTTTCCCTTATATCACAAGGCAGTTTTTTCTGGCTTGCAAAGTGGAAAATTGTATGCATTATAAACTCACACACGTTCTGTGCACATGCCTTTAAAACTCATTTTACTGTCTTTCCACTGAGAATGTGTTTTATTCACGTTTTGCTTTGACAAACGAACCAGCAGCTTGTATGAAATTTTTCCATGCTGAACGGAAAGACAGTGACAAAACCTAAAGGTCTCGCACCATCAATCAACACCTGGAATTCTTTTCAACAGAACCACGGTTCCCGAATACCAGAACATTCACCTTGTGTTTGAACGAGTAACATTAGCATAACTTTCTGTAATCCATTGAGGCTCCCAATGGAAAACGGCTCCAAACCAAGCTGAGGACAGATTACATTGTGTAAAATTAAATATCTTTATTTAAACACACGTGATGTCAGCGTACACATTCATGGGTAACAGGTTAAACCGTAAGAGGGAATCATAAAATCTGAAAACTGATTTCAAAGTCACTTTAACATGTAAATAGAGGCTATGCTATATTTTCTTTGTAGCAAAATCTGTTTGATGAGCCTAAAAATGTAAAGTTAACTAATTCATGAAACATTGAAGCATGTATAAGGTAGCAGCCTAATTTTTCAACATTCTTGACCATGTGAAGGATAAGAAAAGCTTGAGAAGTCAAAAAAAAGTTAAAACTGTCTTCCCAATGACTGCTGTGGAAATTGCACAAGTATCTGTTTCACACATACAAAATCCATCTTTGTTTTCTAGCAAAGCCGCATAGTTTAAAATTCTTTGGGTCGTCGTACAGTAAACATTGGAGCGGGACCACACAGACAGACTCAGCTGATGAAGGACACCCTCACAATCCTCAGTGCTGTTATTTTTCAAAGGCACTTAGTTGAACAGCAAAGGCCAAACTCTGTACGACGATTAACTCCACTGTGAGCTGGAAATATGGATATCTAACAAACGCGACTGTTCCTCAGCCTGATACTGGAGAACTTCATGATTCTCCAGTAACAATTCTGGAAACTGCAAGAAGATACTTAGGAGCCCTTTGCTTGTTGGTTTGCTCAGCCATTGTGAAACATGGAAGAGAAGGGAAAATCCCACCACATTGTCTCTTGTTTTACAGTATTTTTCAAAAGCATCTGTGGATACTGCATGGACAGCGATAACATGCAATTTAAAGCTTTTATAACTAAAACATCCAAGATTTTAAAGCATTTATAGTTGCTCATTAGAGACACAAATGTCCTAACCAAAACAACAAACCACATTTCATTAAGTAAAAGCATTTTTGACCATGTAATTCCTGGAAAACTTGGCACTTGTAATACAGAAAATAGAAATAAAATGAATTAAGGCACATCTCTACATTTAAAGACAATCCCTTAATTGTAAGTAACTTTAGTACAAATCTTAAATTGTAAAAAGATAAAGGTGCACAGGAATTAAACATTCACAGCAAAAACACAAATGACTTTCATTAAATCTCCAAAAATTCCACACACATCAGCCTAACCTACAACCCTGACTGTGAGTCGAGCTCTTTGACAGAAGAGTTCTTCAGCGCAGTGGCCTACATGGGAAGTCAAACAGACCTCATGGTCATCTTCGGTACATGAGGGGTGATTCATAACTCATGTCTGTGATTCAAATAACATGAAGATATCTCAACAATAACATCATTGACAACGGTCGCACAAACCTGCAGTAGTATTTGTTACAACACTTCTCCGAAATGTGGGTTAAGATTACAAATCAAGGGCAAAAGTTCCTCCATTTCAAATGAGACCCTCTGTTCACTTCACAGGAGGTCTATCAACATCCATAGGTTTGAAAATGCATCACCATCCCAGGCAGATAAGCATCGTTTAGAGTGTCCGTTCTGGCCCTGTCGTTGTTCTGATCCTCCGAGTCCGATTAGACTCAGTTCTCTGTTGGGATGGGCCCTCAAGGGCCCCTAATACATTTCATACAGAAGCATACCACTGAAGATGGTTAGAGGCTCCACTGAATGGGCCAGTTTGCCCATGACCAGGTCTATGCAGACCGTGTCTCCAACCTGAAGGGGAAGGATGATATTGAAGACAGCCAGAGAACCTGGTGTAGGTTTGGCCTCCGCCATGGGTTTGTTCTCCAGACCTTCTGGCTGGTAGCCTGCAGAGTCTACGCGGGCCATGCCGTAGTTCGACTTGGACAGCACGGCTTCAATCTTCTCGTTTTTGTGGCCCGTCAAGATAGCGCTAAAGAAGTAACGTCCATCTAGCGGTGCGGTAAATATTCCTGCAGGTTGAGGACACAGAAGATAAAAATGAAATGTGTGAAAACATTGTTACATCAATGCCTTTGGCAAAATTGGAATTTAGGTACACTTGTTAAGTTTACCTGTTCGTGGATTATAAAAATCTCCTTCATTTACAAATATCTTATCAAAAATGATAGTTCCAGATGTAACCATAGGATTTGTGAGAGCAGCTGAGAAAGACAAACGGGGGATTTTGGCATCTGCACCAGCTGGACCTAAAATAAAAAAGTTCCAGGAATAAACAAGCGTGTCACAGAAATAAGGTTCCAGAATTTATCTTAGATATTTGAGGCAAAGACATCAACAGTTCCTGAAAGCCCCAGATTTGACTCTAATATAGACTCTCTTTACACATGCCAGCTTTAGTACTCAACTACTGACCCCCTGCTGATGAACACATAACTGAACACACCTGTGGGTCCCGTATACAGTTTGTAGAGGCCAGTGTTAATAATATCAGCGTTAATAAGTTCAGTCCTCAAGAAACGCATTTAAACACAAACTAGACAAACTGAAAGCCAATAAAGAAATTACCGTTTTCTCCCCTGAGACCTAAAACAAGAGAAAGAAGATGTGGGTGATTAATATTGTCCATGTTATTGATCACAGTGAGATACGAGACTTACAAACAGATGAATAGACAACAAAGCCGTTTCTCACCAGGAGGTCCTTTTGGTCCCGGTAAACCCGGAATACCTGGAGGTCCATCTTTACCTGGAGGTCCATCTCTACCTGGAGGTCCCTGAGGACCAGGGAGCCCTAGTTCTCCCTGCGGACCTGGAGGTCCAGGTAAACCTGTGATGAGAAGAAACGTAAATATAAAAGCGTCTCTGTTTCAGTCGTTTCTGTGGAACATTTTTACATTTTAAGGCACTAACTGCTGTATGAGGGACGCCTGCATGATGTTTAACATCAGATGTCAGATTTTATTTAGAAACATTCATTTTCATGCTTGTTAAAGTGATTTAAACGTATTTATATAATATATTTAAATCTAAAAATAAATAAAACATATATAATATATACACTGTATAATAAACAAAATATATTTATATGAATACATTTATTTAAAAAATGTTAAATAATTTTAAATTAATTTTTTTAATGTATTTAAAACAAATACAGCTGCACTTGTTTTCTTACTCTGAGCCATTTTCCACAGACTAGCATAATGCTTATAGTGCTGTTGTTGTTTTTCAGTTGATCCACTGTTTCTATTGTTCCTTCATTTGTCTGATAAAAGCGTCTGTTAAACACATACATGTAAATATTAACCTTTTGTAAAAGGTTCAGGACCTTAAAATGTCTGCCAATCACAGTATTCAGTCACGCTAGCCGGTCATACATGTATGTGTTCATGTGCTGGAGGAGGCGTGGCTTTGGAGAACTTCTTACACTTTCAAAACTAGCTTGCTAATGCTTAGCCTAGCTTTAACGAATAAAATCTTTAAACACTTTAAATCAAACCTGTCAAGTCTTGCTCTATCAGGCTCTGGAACTCCTTAAGGACGTGGACCATAGAGGAATTCAGTCTCTTGATGCTGCCATGGATATCATCCAGATGTGTGTTCTGGAGGATTTCAATGAACCCGCTGTGTGAGGTCACCGTGTTGTTTAAACCACTGACGCAGCTCCACAGGCCAGACACGTGTTTGTTCAAGCCTTCTTTGATCTTCTGCAGATTGTCTGAGACGGAGTCAAGCCGACCACAAACCACTTCGAGTTTAGAAAGCCTCTTATCCAGACCATCACCAGTCCTCTTGCAGTCACCCATCTCAACCACGAAGCGACGCACGTCCTGATCCATGTTGTCAAAGCGCGTCCTGCTATCTTCTATGTGCTCGCTCATTTCCTGCTGGATTTTGTCAATTTCAGAAATGATTTTGTCTTTGGTGTTACCCAGGTCTGTAACCACGCTGTCATGTTTCTGGATTGCATGCTCTAGACCTTTCAGAGTGTCATTTATGGAACTGAAGGTTAAGATGACCTCTGAGAGTTCCCCACGAATGGACCTGAGGTCACCGTTACTGCTGCTTATGACACTGTGGCCGTCCAGTGGTTTTTGGGGATCATCCAGATGACCTGTTCCAGAGTCAGTTCCTGTAGGAGCATTTAATGTGATCTTGCAATGACCGCTGCACTTTTGTACTTCATCTCTCAACTGATCCATTTCCTCCTTCAGACTGGAGCAAACATCTGAACAGCCCATCTGACCAGAGTCAAATTTACCTTTAATAGAGTTCATTTCCTTTTGCCATCGGTCCATGGCATAGTTTGTGATGTTCTTGAGCTTCTTCAGGTCATCTTCCACTGTGCTACACACATCACAGTTCTCAATCTCATTGACAATTCTGTTAAAGTGTTCCCCATTGTCTCCGGTTAACGCTTTGATTTTGCGAACATCATGGCTGAGGTTGATTACTCTATCTTCAAGGGAGTCACCAGACACAGAGAGATCTTTCAGTCTTGTGTCAAATCTTTTGATCTCATCTTCATTTGCTACAACTCTCCACTCCAAAGACTTCACTGTGTCACCTGGGCTTGGTTTACCTGACCCAGAAACAGGGCTTGAACATCCTGAACATTCGCTTAACCTTCTGTCTAAATGGGATGTTGTGTTCTCTAGTCGATACAAGCGCTTGTCAAGATCAAACACAGTTTCCTTTACAATTCCTATATCAAGTTCCATGTCACCAATTCTGTCTTGCTGGTCCTGAAGACGATTGTTAAATTCATTGCGAAGATTTCTGAGTTCCTGCTGGAATGAGTCACGTATGTTGGTTTCCATATAAGCACAGTTCTCCTCTGTCCTGTGAACTGTGTTGTTCAGACGTCTCTCCAGATCTTGCAGATGATCGTTGAAAATGTCTGTCACTTTAGGCACTTCTCCCTGCCCAACAATTCCTCCTCCAAAATGTCCACCACCTCCAGTTCCTGACAATTCTCTGTTGAGACGGTCTTGTAGCTTGTCGTAGGCCTCTGACGTGGAGCTTATCTTTCTGTCCATGTCATTAAGTCTACCTCTGAGGTCCACCAAAGTGTCACAGCAGCCTTGCGCCCGACTGAGGTCTCTCCGTAAGCCATCAAGAGTCTGGCGGTACCTTTGGTCATTGGCACTGATCTGCTTTTCCAGAGCTGAGATCCGTTCTCTATCTTGCTGCTGTTGACGCCTCAGGTCCTCCACTCCACTCTGGCAGGCGGAGCAGGACAACGTCACCCTGCGTTCAAGTTCTCTGAGAATTTCCTCCTTCAAAGTGTTAAATTTGCTTCCTCCAGCTCCACCCTCATCTAGATCATTGCCTCCTTTCCCATTCACTAGATGGTTGTTGATGCTCACCAGAGTCTTGTCATGAGCTTGAGTCCGGTTGTCCAGCTGATCCAGCTTGGTCTGAATGTTATGAATGGTTTCCTTCATTTCTGGCTGGGCGGCATCGGCTGGCGTTTTGCCGCCGTTAATGCCAGGTTTACGCATTTCCTCCTGGATCTTCTCATTCATCCCACGCATCGATGACTGCAGGTCATTTAAGTCTTTGGTTAAACGTTGTATTTTGTCCTCCAATTGTTTTATCTTTTCACTGTCACCTCTCCCTAGAAAGAGATCAAATGTCATGTTTACTTTTATACTGGAAGCAGCAAATTAGAAATGAACAACCAACATGTCTCAAAATAGGAACATCACTAGCAATATTTTCCAGTGCAGCAGTGGCCATTTTAAACATTGTTCTGTCATCACTGATCATGTGTTTGATAGAAAGGTTGCCAGAACATTGTAATGGTCAGAAAAGCATCCTGTGAAGCAAAAATAAAACCTCCATTGATAAAGCCTTTTTGGTGCACAGGAAACTGTTGCTAGCGTGACATTTTCCTGTGAGACCATCTAGCATTAAGAAACATGATAAAACATTGACCCACCATTTCCTCCGTTCTGTACATGACCGGTTCCAGTTTGTCCTGGTTGTGAGGGTTTGGGCCAAGGTCTGACTGTTGAGATCTGAGTGCTAGATCCCCCGTTTGGTCCATCGTTGCAGTCTTCACCACTGTATCCATGGCAACATTTCCACTCCATTTCCGTTACCATTTTGTATGCCACCTTGTATTTGGGCCTCATGTAGGTCCGATATCTGTAAGACACACGAAAACTGTATAAAACAATCCTTACAATAAACAGGTTTGGCATTCGAGGTGTATATGACTTTCTACAGCTACACACAATCTGAGTTATTTTAATTAAGATCCTGTTTAATCTCTTTAATTCTAAATGATCTCTTTAGGATAATAAAATCAGGTCATAAAAAGGGCCATTATCAGTATGTTCTCAGATCATTGGCTAATGTTATCCAAAAATGTTCCCCCAAAGTTATCAAAAACATGTTTTAAGTCTAGTGAAATATTTTTTAACAATTAAAGTTTTTAGAGTTTAAGATGGTTTGAATAATGTATCATATAAACAAACACAACGTTTTAGCCTCATTTACTGCACTGGCACCATAAAAGGTGAGACAGTAACTCGAGCGTTTCTTTATTCCCAGGACTATTGGTTACATTTCATAAGCCACTAAATTTCTGTCTCCTCCCTTCATGACCCCTATGAGAAGAAGAGGGTCCTTCTGACCTATAGAGAGGGTTTAGAAATAAGTGGTGGTATTTCAGCAGAGGGTTTAAGCCTAATTCCTGTGGTGAACTGGTGTGGAGCTTGGAATGGCACCTTGTGTGTGTGTGTGTGTGTGTGTGTGTGTGTGTGTGTGTGTGTGTTAAATCTAAAGGAGAATGAAGTTTTTCCAGCTGGAGGCCAGTGTGTTGTTGGAAACCACAACCGACTGCACACATTTTCTAATCATGGCGTTCACAAACTACATTATATTTATCCCTCCACTTGTTGACATTAGGTTTGCTGTGTAAACACCCAGCTAACAATTTTAGGTTGTAAGAACATTTTCATTAAGTAACAAAATGTTGAAATGCTTTTACTTGAAACATGTTCTGTGAAGTAAATGTTTTCATACAGCATTAAAAACAATATGCATAGATTAATGAAACAATGTAATTGATAACTTTAAATAAACCTTTAGAGAACATTACCCAACACTCTGAGAACTGTTGGATATAATCCGATATGAATATAAGGACTTACGCAACAACGCGAGCGCACTGAACACCCCAGGCACACGGCTGATAATCGGGCTTCACGTATGTCTCCACGCCGTCCTCCACCACGCAGCTCACCGTCTTGGTCACCACATACGCACACCAGTTTCTGTTAATAAATAAACATAAATAAATAAAGATGTAGTTAACATTTACAGGAATGTTTGTGACATGCACTACACAGCTTTCAGATGCCCTTTTGAATGAGAATGTCCTTACCCCAAAATCACTTGTGACAACCTTGACCTTAAAAGAACTTAAAAGATGAAATATGCTTTAAAAACATGAACCAATGGAGCTCTCCAAAGATAGAAGCCAATCCATCTCCTCCACATGTGCTCAAACTAGCGTCTGTGTTTACAGGAATTTCTCTCAGTGTGAGATGTCCTCACATCACCTGACTTTATAAATAAGCAAAGAGCTGCAGATAAATGGTCTCGCAATTCTCTTAGTGGCCCCTGACACTCGCTTCCTGACAACATTGTGCTCTGAAATCGAGCCGTCACCATCTCTACGCTGCATGCTCAGAGAATTCAAACATCTGTTGGCCTTCACGCTCACTACAGTGAGAGAGGTGGTCACATCACATATCTCATCTAAGGTTTCACTACTGTTTTGTTTTGTTTTAGTCTACTAGTAAGGGCAACAATCGATGTGCTGGTCTGCTGTGCGTAACACAGATGTGGTTTATCTCGTGTGCTTGTTTGCTGGGCCTTCACACACTCAAAGATTAAGTTCCACCTCAGACCACTGCAATTAAATATTGTCATCAGAATGCAGTGAACTCAGTGGGTCTTATCAGAATAAACTCAGTGTCTTCTCAATAGGGAGCATGTATGACTGAGCGCATCTGAATCACATTAAACTAGACAAGCATGCTGGCAGCTGCTCATAAAGTTCAGTTGAGATTTAATTAAACAGCCCTTACAAGCACAAGCATTCACAATGAAGAACTGATTCAGTTTTTGATGTGTTGTGATGTTGATGTGATTCCTTGTCAAATTAAAACAACATCTTATTTTTACTGGCAATAAAACGTCTTTCAAAACTATGACCAGTTAAACCAGTGCTGCCACCAGTAACACCCACCACAACCAACAATATTAACCGCAGTGTCAACTCATCATTCATACGGCTCACTTACTGTAAGTGATGTGGCTATTATGTCATACATTCAAAAAGACACACACACAATATACAATAAATATACAATGTGCTAAAAAATCTGTATTAAACAACATACATATATTGTAAGATTATCACCCTTTCTTTCCAGTTCGACAGCTGTCAAGACCTTAAATACCATGACAGAAAAATAATTCACTGTATTATGTAATAAAGAAGAAAGTTACTCAGTTGGCCTGTAATGAAAAAACACTTGATTTTTCCAGGACATCTTCCATGTGGATCAATACCACCTGCCACCAGCTTTGATTCCACATGGCATCACTGGATTTCCTGCCTCAGTCCTGTCACAGCTGCTCACAACAGTATTTCACAATTTTTATGTCTCACCCTTCTGTATTAAACGCAGATGTGATGGTAGAACAAATTGGTTCAAGTGTAACAGAACATTTTATTGGAATATTTATATTGCTGATAATAGTTGCTGCTACTATGACCAGTTAAAGCTGGACTTTAACTCGCCCTGTGTAGCTTTGACAGATCATTTCATTTATGTGTTCAGAACAAGAGTGAGAAGTGAGGAGATGACAGCAACATTTTCAACTTGTGCTGAACTATCCCTTTATTTAAAAACTTGACTGTTTGAACTCTCTCTCATTTAAGGTCTTAATAGACGGACAATTTCTCAATCAATAGGGTTTTCTCATAACAACGCTACATGTAATGTTAGCTGCTTACACTAGAAGCTCGCTAGGTTTGCAGAAGTTGTCCGGCTGTTTCAGCTCACCAGTATTTGTTTTCCAACTGTTGATTGGAGCGAAGCAGGCTGCTGGATTTCCAGCCGTGAATGATCCACATTCTTACTGCATTTGTCATGCAGAATTTTCATCTCGGGCTTTTGTCGAACACTCACGCAGTTCAGAACTTCACCAGAACTTCAGACCCTCAACATGTTTTAGCTCCAAAAGAAAGGAAATTATGAGCTGAGACAGGAAAAACACGTAAAATTTCACATTTGGCACCTATTAGACTTCTCCCAGTGTGCATAGCCTCTTTCTGAACCAATACCCGTTGATTCCAATACACAAAACGCTTCCCAAATCATATTCATATTTTTCCATCGCATCACTCCATTTTCCAAAACTAAAAATAAATGATTTTACAGTCAAAACAGGCTGAAGGCATCACAGACGCGTTTACTGGGTGTGCAGGGAAAAGAAAAGAAAGATCTCGTCGTCAGAAAACGTCATTGAGTGAAACAGCTGCTTAAATAGATTCAAATATGACAAAATATTGGACATACGCTAAAACTGTCAGCAGATTTCAGGGTAGGGAAGGAACACTTGCCTCTTGTTATGAATGTTTCACCCATTTGGGTCTAAAAGTCAATTTCAGCACAGTGGGAAACTTTAAACTGGGGTTTCAGAAAGTTTTGAAATATAAAATGGGGGTCTGTTAAATTAATGAATAGATGAATAGAAAACTAAAACTTTGGCAGGTCATAATCAGGCCATAATTGTCAGTTTAAACAACAAAAGCAAATTCCTTCAAAGTGTAGCACATCTTCCTGGTGTTATGGAGATGTAGATGTTTTCTAGAAAGAACATTTGAAACTCACCGTTTCTTTCTGCTCTAACTCACATACATCCTCCAGTTATCTGACAGACAAATGATCTAATCCCATGTTGAGTATGTGGAGTATAAATACAATCACCCTTCTGTTCCTCAGCCCTGCTGAAAACGGCCTTCCGGTCAGTTCTTCAAAGAAAACAGAAATCACTCAGAAATCACTCCTCCCCAGAGAAAAATGATATCAGATTAATGTGAAGCTTTATCACTGTGCTGAAAAAACTTTCAAACTCTTAACAACAGTTTATCATCTAAAGGAACACAGAACTTTATTTAACTGCAACCCTGTGACATCACTTCCAGAACCCCATGACATCACTTCCTGACCCTTCTCTATTACAACTGAATGGAATACAATAGAGCAATCTAACATCAATATGTTTGTAAAGATATAACTCTGCATTTCTCGATAACTCATCACTGATCTGAGGCTGCAGAACCAGTACCGGACCAACACACACTATCTGTATTACTACACAATCATTTCCCATCTGCTCTACAGAAATGACTCCTGTGGTTCCTATAGAACTGACTGCTGGAGCCAGCAGCTGTATTCCAGGACCCAGCACTTATAAACCTGCTCACTTACTGATACAGAGTTAAGGACTGAATACCAGTGCAGAGATGCAGTAACAGCTCAGATGGTTCTTGTTTTCTTCTGTTTGTATTTTCCGATGGTGACGTCACACAGAACTCGCCTCATGTTTGAGAGCATGACTTCAGCCTCTCAGTGTGATCACATGTTTGAAATCTCTCCACCACACCTCACGTTATGGAACAACTCACAACAACAACACCAGCCCGTGGAAAGACTCCTCCATACTGTACGTGACTCTGTGGTTTTTTGGAAAAGTTTGGCCAAAAATGACTCACACTTGTGTTGTTTCTCCTGTGGTACACAATAGGAGAAATGAATAAACTCAGTTGATGGACCGACTATGACAAATAAACTACAAAATGTTGTTTTGGTTAAAAAAGTTCCACTTGTCTTTCACAGAAATATTAACCACAAATGGGTTTGGACTGATATGAGGGTGATTAATGATGGCAGAATTGTGAATTTTGGGTGAACTATCCCTCTAAGAAACAAACATGAAATTTGTGGCTTCTGGAATTCTAGACTGGAATCACACAAGCATCAGAAATCTGCTCCTGCATCCTTAAGACTGAATGCATAATGAAACACACTATCATGTTACACAAATAAAGAGCGAGACAGTGCGTGTGAGCGAGCGAGCACTGAGAAGAACCAAAGCGAGAGAGATAATGTGATTCCAAAGATGGAATCTCTTTGATATTGAACTCCATAAAAACACACAATGACATAAAACTCCCTCTTGTTTTTCTTAATGGCCCGACTATTTTCACTTCCTGTCATCAAGTGCTGCACACAAAGTCTCACTGATATTTTCTCCTCTTCTACCCACACATCTTCCCCTCTGAGTGACCCTGCATGCTGCCCAGACACTTCGCTGCACGGCGTGACCTCTGACCCCAGCCTGATATCAGCAACAGGAAGTGGTCAGAGCAGCTGGGACACTCACTGCGGCTACACAGGCGGCCTGTTTATACAGCCTTGCTTATTTGTCTCTAGCCAGGAGAGGACACACAGACGTCTGTCAGCAACATCAGCAGGGTGAGAAGGGGGCGTCTGGCCGGAACTCATGTCCACGCCCGGTTCTGTCCAACTGTGTCCACACTGAAACACTGATATTGAGATACAGCACCAAAACTGATCCACAGGCACAATAATGTTATTGTCAGGCGTAGAGATATTATAATGTATTAATGTTGTTGTTGCCAATGGCTCCAACCTCCGTTTACAAACATCACTTAAATGCAATCATGGTGTATCATGTGGACACGGCTCACGGTTACAGCTGTTTTTGTGAAACATGAGGCTTTTTTCCAGCACAGAGATTATACTATCACTGCATTGTATTGAACATCACAATTTAAACAACGTTCTTATAAGCCACTTTAATGCAAGATCTAAAAATACATTTTTACATTCCTAGAACAAATGTTTTATGAAAATTATATAAAACACTAACATTCATAGAATAATAACTCTCATAAAACAATAACTTTTAAATGTTTACTCCTGTGGTTTGTTGTTTTAAAGCAGTTTGTCTCTGAACATCATGGTACAGGAGGAAAGATTTTAATAGAATTGTCCATGAGATTAACACAGTCCATGAGATCTTTCAGAACGTATCAAATCTGCTCTATACGATTATTCCACGACCTCCTGAATTAGAGGAAAGGTTTATAAAATTACACGCTGTGCCAAACAAAGCACTGAACAGCATCTAAAAACAGCATTAACACACATCCCATCATTCCTCCACACATTTATCTGCTCAAAACAACATTTGGAGATTCTCTATGTCGCTATTTATCTCATTTTATTTCACGTGCTGATCTTTAGATACAGCATTTTATTATGGTTACTCTTATAACTAATGCACTTATATCAGATGTCAGGGCACACCGAACACAACACATATTTGATAGAAGGGCAAACTCGTGGGAAAATGTTTCCCTGCGGTTATACTGTAACTCGCTCTCTTTACAGGAAAACATTTCTGCAGGGGCTTGACCACAGCGGCACATCTGCAGAACGTCACTGAGGACTGGAGAGCTCTTCTTCTGAGCAGATGTACCACAGATGTCTTCAAAACATCAGCATACAATCCTTCCCTGAAGATATTTTCACATTTATTGGCTCTGTAGATTTAATCTGTGATACATTAAACTTCAGGATTTATCAGAAACTACCTCTATCAAACTACCAAACTACCCTTTGATTATTATTGAATAATTCCTCTTCAATGGTTGCAGCAGATCCTTTAATATGCAGGACACTTTACAAAGTAAACTGTGCAAAGTCTAATTCCCCTAAGAATTGCAAACGCTGCGACTCTACCAAGAAATAACCGTTTGTTTAAGCATCCCAACATGTCCAAAATGAGTAGATCAAAAAGAACCCAAAATAGCCTTTAATAACCTAAAGAGAACATTTGGACAATGTTAGCTGGGATCAGAGTCACTTGACACTTATCACAATGCAGATGTAACGTTAGCTCATAAATGTTGTCATCATGTATGACATTTACAATTCCAGCCATAAACCACCCCTTAAATTAAAAATAACTTCTACATTTATCCTGTTTATTCATGAAAAAGTTGAAATGCTCATTGTGCTTGTATAAAGCTTTGTTCACAGCCAAATTAAGAGTTTAACACTCCTATTCAAACTCTCTTCCAGAAGCAATGATTCACAACATGTCTGAATATCCGTTCCTCTTCAGCACTAACTGCTTCCCATGTCAAACAAAAACTTGTTCACAGGAAGCACTTTGCATATCAGAGGTGTTTCCAAGAGACCCCAGCATCTGTTACAGGAAGCTGCTCTTCAAACGAATCGGCCGCTGTATGAGGCTTAGCTTCCTGTCCCAGTGAGATGGTTTGGGGTGGTCTGGATCGACCCGAGACTGACAGGCACCGCCGCAGGTTCTCGGCTACACAGTCGCTGCCACATCTTCAGAAATCTCGGGTCAAGGGCCAAGAACTTCTCTTTTCACTGAGGGCTTTACCTAAACCCTCCTGAGACCCTCCTGAGACAGCAGGACAAAAGGCTCCACACTAAACCAGACCTGACGGATTAAGAAAGGGACACACAATGGCCTTTTTAAGAGGAAGAGGGGATGAATGAAAACCATAGAGGAACCAAAAGGTTGCCTGTACTTTTGCCCCGGTGCTGCAAGATGTACTGGGTGATTGTTTAAATCAGGCCCAAATCAGGACAGTCTACTGCATGTTTGTAAATGGGTGGCAAACTTAAATTACATCTTGTAAATAAAAGTCCAAACAGCAAATTAAAGTCATAAAAGATGATGAACCTTTTTTATGGCCCTCGTTGGCAGCACTGCAAAAATAGATCAAGCGAAGGACAAGTTTCCATGACTGTGTTAAGAGAGTTTCTTCCATCTGTCAGAATCTTATCAGTCACAGAGATACAACAGCTTTGAACACAGTCATCACAGAGATTCTGCTTGGGAAACAAACTGATAACTGCAAACCTGCCAGTCAGTGTAGTTCACACATGTCAGACTGTCCACCGACAAGATCTGAACAAAATTCACCAGCTGCTGCTTACATGAGTTACTGTACAGAAGATTTATATTAACTATATTATAATTATAATGAAATATCTTGAATGGTATCAGCAGCCATACATTACAAACTGTAACATCGAAAACATCTGCTGTTGAGGAATTACATGTACAAGACTTTGGTGGGTTAACTTCTCTTCGTAAGACTCATACAGAACGCAGTCAGTCCAGGACACTTCATATTATTCTAACACAGTTCAGGCAAAGTGAAGCAGGGCCTGTCCAGCACAATTTCCTGACCAGCAGTAGACAAAACGACCACGGTTGCACTTTTGACTTCTGGTTTGGCAGATCAGCAGGTTTATTTCTGAAATGCAGCACCATCAGACACGAGCAAAGCCACGTCTAGAGCAGCCTGCAGACTCTCATGAGCTCCAGCATCTACACACAAAAATTCTCACAACAAATTATAATCATCCTGGCCTTAACCAACAGATGTTCTCAGGTCTGATTTACTGTTGGTTACTGTACCCTGCATTCCTCTGAAATCTGAATGATGTCATGGATGAGGAACTTCTGACTTGTTCAGATCATTGGGTTCATCATGCTGATACTGTCCCTTTAAGAACATCTCAAGAACATCTGCATGGACCTCTTGAGATGATTTCTGCACCTTGAGTGTCCAGAGAGATTTATTAGATATAAAAAAACAAAGAGAAATGTTGATGAACTATTCCCTACCCAACACAGTGCAGGTCAGAAAATGTATCTTAATGAAAGATATTTCACTTGTAGTCTTTCAACATGTTTAAAACTAGAGTTCAGCTGAGATTAAATCTGTTTCCTGCCGCTCTCAGGGATGGTACAAATTCATGATTAGCTGGAGTTTGTGGGATTTGAGAGGGTTCTACAATTACATTGTGCTAACATCATATTCATTTGTTCATCCCTACAGAAGAACTAAAGTTATTAATGCCACATATTCTGCTAGATATCTGATGATGTTGCATCTTCTCAAAGAGCCAGGATAAACACACCGCAAACTATTTATATTAGGAGGTGTATTCCAGCACACAGAAACCTGGCAACGCTCCTGACCAAACGCTTACAATTTAGAGAAAAGAGGTGATTTAGGCATACAGCATATTTGGCAACAGCAGAGTCAGTTCTTGCAAAGTTCATCTTTCAGAATCTTTCAGCAAACAATTTCTGCTAAATTTGAGGCACACATTCCCTGATAAATTTGATTATGGCTTGCGGTTTTCCTTGGAAACACGCATTTAATGTAAACAACACGAGTCAAAATTTATCAGCCAATTCATTTTGACCAGAAGAAAAAACACGGTCTCCCGCAGGAGAGATGATGACTTCTGCACATAAAATGAGAAAAGAAAAACTCAATCTCTCACGTTTTTCTCTCTTCTACACTTTCTCTTTCTCTAGAGTAAACACAGAAAATGCTGAATACTTCTTACATCTGTTGCAAGTAAAAGTTCAAACAGGCTGCAAATCCTGAGCGAGCAGACTCTGATTTTTTAGTACATACTTCACTGCGTACTTCATATTGCTGGCATGAGGGCTCTCGCATTATAACCATCACTCTCTGTTCACTCTCTTTAAACAGCCGTCTTTCTCATCATATACTATATTAACTGGGCCTAGTTGTCACATTATTTACTCTTTTCTTTCTTTTAATTCTCTAGGTAAGTTTATTTTTAAGGCCAATTTCTGTGTACACCGGGAAAAAATACTGCACATGCATGTTGGGGCACAGTATAGTACATGGGGCAAGTTGACACAGCCTTTGGACTGTAAAAAACAAGACATTAAACTTTATTTTGGAGCAAAATAACTTCCGCCTCCAAACCTTAATCACAGAGCTCAGAAACTCATCTCCTCTGACAGTGTTTCTTCTCAGTGCATTATTCTATAGACTGAGCTGGTTTAATACTTGTTTAAACACATGATTCATACCTATGGCTGTTTATTTACTTTACGTTTAGAGAATGAAGCCATATGAACCCATAACGTTCAGTTTCCTCTGACGGTCAGCATCTGGGCTGTGTGTCCATCATTGCGTCAGCTGGAGCGCAGGGGGAACCCCAAAACACGTGTCAGAACAATCTCTCCCTCTCACACCCAACCATCAGTCCAAACAACCACCTCACCGTGGGTGCGTGTCCCCAAAACTGCTGGAGACAAAGACAGTTAAGGCTGTTGACAAGCACAACCACCTTCTGGAAGAGTTTGTAGATCTCAGGGGTTCCAGAAAAGCCGTTTCAGCAGAACCCTGAGCTCAGGAGTGAGAATAAGCTGGTTGCATGTGCAGCATTGTGCCTATCTATCTATCTATCTGTCTATCTATCTATCTATCTGTCTGTCTATCTATCATCTGTCTGTCTGTCTGTCTATCTATCTATCTATCTATCTATCTATCTATCTATCTATCTCTGTCTGTCTATCTATCTATCTATCTATCTATCTATCTATCTATCTATCTATCTATCTATCTATCTATCTATCTATCTATCATCTGTCTGTCTGTCTGTCTATCTATCTATCTATCTATCTCTGTCTATCTATCTATCTCTGTCTATCTATCTATCTGTCTGTCTGTCTGTCTATTTATCTATCTATCTATCTATCTATCTATCTATCTATCATCTGTTTATCTATCTATCTATCATCTGTTTATCTATCTATCTGTCTATCTATCATCTGTTTATCTATCTATCTATCTATCTATCTATCTATCTATCTATCTATCCATCCATCCATCCATCCATCTATCCATCCATCAAGGCTTTTGTTACCTGTGTCTGCTCGCTGCTCTCGCCCCGTTTGAAGGCTGCGTCTGGGTCCCCGCGTACAGATTATACCGCTGAGGATAC
>JBAJNP010008124.1:0-20927 GCA_036877545.1 Yasuhikotakia modesta | reverse complement strand
GTCTGACAAGATTGAATATCCTCTGGGGTGGGACAGCTTCTCACCCAGCTTCACATCTGCTTAAATCAATAAAAGGCCTCATGAATTGCAGAGGAAGGTGAGGGTCAAATGTCTCTCGAGTTTTGGAATAATTTAAAGCACGTCGGTCAATCCGGATTTTCACACTGGTGGCTCCTTTTATCCTGCTAACCGTGAATCAGATTGTGACTGAGTCAAATTAGTTACGTTTCTTCAAGGTTTGGATTAGCTTCCGACTGCTGGACGACTACAAAACATGAATTTGAATTAGTTCCAGACTAATTAGATTTGAGGCCAAATTTCACAAACTCACCATATAGGAAACATACAGGAATCTTATTGGTGGACTTGGCAGGGATGGTTTTGCACTTTTTCACAGGAATATTTAGAAGATTTTATATGTTTTGTTGTGATGTTACCTTTAAAGCTGCAATCCTTAACTTTTGCCTCTGTTTTAAAACCATCTAAACATGAAAATGACACATTTTTAAACATGAAATTGCAGGTTGCTTTACATAAGTAAAGTTTTTACATGTTAAAGTCAAATAAATCTTGGTAATGAGACCGTTTTGAACACTGATCTGTTGTGTACTGTACTGTTGTTTATTTGTCATTTATCTTTAATACATAAATATTATGGATTGCAGTTTTGCTTCAGATGAGAAATGAGACTCAGCTGAAAATCTGAAGACCTTAGCAGAAGTCTTCATGTCATTTTATGTCTGTCAGGATAATAATATTAATAACAGTTAATATTATATAAATTGTCATACTTTACAATGTAAATAAAAAAATGTTCATAAATATAGAAAACTGTTCAAAACTTTAGAAACTATACTTGATTTCCTGGCTAGAACATAGTAGTTTTTTCTGTTCTTTTATCATAATGCATTATAATAAAAATTTAAAACCTTATTTCCAATGCAACCTTGTTATTGAGCAAAACATCAAGTTATAATAAATAATTCAGAAAACTGCTTTAATAACCGCATTATATTTCGCCCAGTATCTCGGGTCACGCTGTGGTCTCATCTGAAAAAAAATACAGTTTTCTGCATTTACGTTGTATTAGAGTCAAATTGTGGTAAAGTACTAAGATCTGTGTGTCACCTGACTGTTGTACAATCAGCGTCTTCACTATAACTCTGACAATTCTGCCGTTTCCTGTTAATTCAGGCTAATTGCTCTAAGAGGTATTAAACCACACAGCTGAAAAACAAAACAAAAATATAAATAAAACAACAATTAACTTCATTAATACCCTCATAAACATTTAAGTCTTTTACCTCTAGAGGGTTTACTTAATTCTCTATATACACCCAACTCCCATGTAGTCATCCTATATAGATATATATATACACACACACACATCATGTGTGTCTGTGTTTGTGTGTGTGTGTGTGTGTGTGTGTGTGTGTGTATATATACACACACACTTAGGATACATCCAATATACACCATATACACATGCTTAAGATACATCCAATATACATCATACATATGATATATATATATATATGTATGATGTATATTGGATGTATCCTAAGCTAATGACAGTTTGTTACTGAGCAGTAAGACTGAACTTGTATTTTGAAAGACCAGACCCTATGTCCACAGACTCCGCCCATCAGCTCCACAATGCTCCGCCCCTTCACGTTTGTTAATAAAATATTACTAAACTAATGCTCTCTGTCCCATTTGACACATTTCAATGTGATTCAATCCATTCCACAAATTTTCCCTAAAACTTTTTAGTGAAAATGCAAAAAAACAAACAAACAAAAAGCCCACAGATTTGAGATTTGTGTGCCCAACAGTCCATACCTGAGAGCTGATTTAACTGTCTGTGTGTTTATTGTGCTAAATTAAGTTGCCGTCTTGTTTACTAGGTTTGGTACATGCAAATGTATTATATTTATTGCATGGTAACTCTGGCCTACAGACACAGACTAAAGCCACACTTTCCATTTATGCAGCGTAGATAGCAAAGGCAGCGCTTGGTGGGAATAATTTGGACTGTGAAAACAGGTCTAATTTAGTTGAGTAATGCTGAGCAAAGCCAACACTTCACAATGAAACGCTGCTTTTCCGAAAGCATTCTTCTTCAATAAGTGCTAGACTCAGAGGCATTGGGAGGGAAACCAATAAAAACGGCAAACAATTCAGTCGTTGCAGATTGAAGGAAAACAAAAGCTTGCTGGAGGTACTATATTGCAATCCGACGCTGTTCTCTTCCCCCAGGGAGCACAGGGCAGAGATGCAGGCAGGCAAGCGGGTCTGTGCCAAATTCCATCTATCATACTTAAAAATGCCACCCACCAATGTCTGCACAACAACATGCAGGGATATTTTGAGGTATACAAAGACACTTTGAGTCGACACAAAGGACCAGACCTGTCGCTGTTGTAACAATCTCACTGATGGAGAGGTGTGTGGCTGTAGCATCCTACCGTTTGCCCGGATTTTATTAAGAGGCGTCCACTGTTGTTTAAGCTTAACTGGAGGCTGGGGGCCCCGGATTGGTTTTGTGGGTTCGAGAGCAAAGGCTCTGGGTGTCATTTTATTAATAAAGGATGGTGGAGAACAGAAAGTGTTTTTGAGGATCAGAGGCGAAGTTGGAGTAGATGTGTTACTGTAAACAGAACCGGGTTGAGGTCAGGTGATGTATTGTAAGTGACACGAGAAGTCACACATTTGGGTGGCACAGCGAAGCAGGTGTACAGCGGGCGCAACTTGCGCCAACCCCGAAAATCATTAAGCTCATATGGGAACAAGCTTGTCAATGTGTATTTTGTGTATGTGTACAGACGGGTGAAATTACACTGAAGTTATTGGGGGATGTGTTACACAAGTCTAAATATCTGGCTAAAAACATTTGGCCTGCTTGGGAGAAAGTAAATAAAAGTTTTAGTGTTTAATGGAGTATTTAAAAGCAAAGAGTAAACTTTTTCTTAGCTTTTTAAATTGACAGATGAAAAAGACAATAGACTCATTACAGACTTTAAAACAAACCTTGTAAAACAAGATATTTAATCACAATTTTCTCAACGACGCATAAAGCTGTAGAACACAACAGATGTACAACCAGTATCCAAAACCTGTTTATTTAACTTCAAAATCAGCCCCAATATAGTTGCTTGGATATATCTTAACTAGTATAGCCATATGAGTTTTAAGTGTAGCACTAAAGTTTACATTTTATCCAAAATAGCTTGCAGTGCATTTTAAGCTACACATTTTTAATTATGTTCATATGTAATTTGTTTTTCAGTTACTTTAATGAAGTCTTACAAAGCTGACATTGGCAAGCAAACTCTTTTGATGCTGGCTAATTTACAAATTTCTAATCTCCACAGCCCTTGAAATTGTTTCAAAATAATTTCATATATTCATAATTTTCTCAGCTCCCTAATGACCCAAAGCAGGTATTATGTACCAGAAATGAATAATTACTATAAATGTAAGCAGTCCTTTGAAAACAACAAAACAATTGCATCTCAAAAATGAATTATGAGCATGTTTAGTGTGGGATTAATGCAGGATACTTCGTTCAAGCTGAGTTTAGCAAATACAGTAGATTCATGAGAAATGAGGCTGTTTTTTCACTTTTAAACACAAACAATGGGAGGCCTGAGAAAAAGGCAGCGTTTTGTGACACATTTTGCCAATGTTGACAACAGCCCTCAAAAATCACCACCCACGACTCTCACCAGCCAGGTTTATAAGGTGTCACACACAGAGACTAACCAACAGTAACCGGGTTAAATCTGAGTGCCTGTTCACACTTTGTATCTAAATTGCACAGCAAGCGTTTAAATCTTGACGCATCTTAATTCCAAAAAAAACAACCTGTACTTTTCATACCTTAAACACATACCACACATCTCATATTGTTTATTATAAGAGAATGTTTATTATATAGGGAATGTTTTAATATAAAAATAGTACTTTAGTATTTGTTACTGTCTCATCCTGTCAAATAAAACACGATGTACTCAGACTGACAAAGTCTGAGGGCAATTTAGTTTCAAAGAATAAAGTTTGTCCCACATAATTTACAGGATATTAGTAATATGGGCCGGCTGTTTGAAATGCACCTTTCCATTTGAGCAAAAAACGAGATTCCATTTTAACTTCTAAATCTTAAAAAAAAGAAGGAACTTCAAAGCTTTTATCCCTAATCAAATGTATCGCTGGTGGAGAATTTATGGGAAACAGACTTTTCTTTCCATGCTTTTCATTTGTTTTTCCATTAAAGTCTGCAGGCCGCACAGAGGAGTGCACAGATAGACTTTCACAAAATACGTTCACTAAATTACACAGCAGTGTTTGTTATAAAGGAAATCAATTTGGTATTTAAAAGTCTTTATATTAAAYGTCTCTGGRTGAGGTGCCACAATGGCTTAGTGGGTAGCACTGTTGCCTTGCAGTCAGAAGATTCCTGGTTTGAGCCCGGGCTGAGTCTGTTCTTTGTGAATTTCTCTGTTTGCATGCATCACCCTGGTTTCCTTCAGGTTCTCTGTTTACCATGTTCCAAAGAGAGGCAGGTTGATGATGGACGGATGAGAAACAGTCCGAACAAACTCCGTAAATCTTAGGAAGATGCTGTCCAACTCTCATCAGTACGTGTTCCTGACAAACGACCTCTGTGACACGTGACCGACCGCCGCTGCCATACAGTAAATACGTCCACAAACAACATCTCTTGAAAAATTGTGTTTCAATTAGAGTGTTTTCTCTGCGTTTTGGCCACTGTGGGATTCGCATTAGAATGGCAAATGAGGCGACAGATGTTGCAGCAGACCAGCGGCTGTTCGGGGATATTAAGGTTGTGAGTCAGTCGGACAGCTTTCCCCGGCATGCCTGCTGGACAACTGACTACTGCACTGTGATTTTTTAATAAAAGTTACGCTGTATTTCATTTGCTGAATACAACAAACTGATTACAGAATAATCTCATACAACAGGTTTTATCAGAACTTTTGTTTCTGAAATGTTTTTTATCCCCCCCCCCGTTTTTTTTCCCTTAAATTCAATCAGTCCGCTTTGTTCTGTGTTTTTCACAGTAGTTTTTACAATAATAACCAAGATCTTAAACTCGCTCTTTTCGGTTGTTCCAAACTTCGATTTTTATGATTTTTTTCTTTCTCTGAAACACAAAGGGAGAAGTTTAAAAGGATTGTGCTGGGCGAACGGGAACTAAAATCTTTAATCTTCCAAAAACATACAAATGCCATAAAACCAGATACAAGAAAACTGTGAATCTATGTGTGAGAAACAGACCTGTACTATTAAAGTTCTTCTAACGTGGGCTAGTTCTGAAAATAAGTATTTTTCTGCTTTAAATACAGCTTTTGTGCCATCTTAGCAGATGTCTTTTGATCGTCAATTAAAAGTAACTTGTAAACTCTGTGATTGATGCTCTAATGCGTTCCAACAGTCTGTGTAGGTTCCTCTTTAATCTATTTGAACAATAACAGTCCCGTATCACCAGCCGTCCCCAAACCTATTTTGGAACCCGCCGCTTATCTCATATTTACCCATTCTTTTTAACTTTGACTGCTCCACAATAAAGAACATATTTCAGTATTCCATTTGCTCTAATGTCTTACTAGAAAAATGAGGAAGACATACCCTTTATATCAGGAAAGTTGGGAAATACATCATATTTGTAAGGGAACAACGTGTGAAAATTCGGATGTGAAGTTCTTATGCGTTGCACTCCGCTGTACATGACCGTACGAACAGGAAGTCACCCGGGCAACCCATCCAAGCTCACGGGAATAAAGCTGTTACCTCACTTACTGAAAGAAGATTTATGTTTTGTCCCTCATGCCCAATAGTTCTTTGTCTCAGTGAGACACAGATAAGAGAAAAAAGAGACAGGGACCGAAGGAGAAAATAAAAGTTCTTTGTGTTTCCCTGTAATCTGTTTAGCTTATTTCGAATAATAATGGATGGTTGATAAAGAGGAATATTGATTGATACACGCTAGGGATGTTCCGAAAATCTAATCGCTTCCCTATTCAGGAAAGAAGGACAATGGCATTAGGAGTCACTCCTGAGTCACTGCAGGTAAAGAGACCAGTTCAGGTCTTTTCAGGTGAGAGAAACACTCTCTACAAAACCCCAGCTAAGCCCAGTTTGATTTCTGAAATAGCCTAGCCTAACTCTCTAGCTCAGTGAGGATCCATAACTACAGTTAGAAATATTACCACATAATGTTTAAACTCAAAGCTTTATCTTTGAGAACCATTTTTTACATTTATTCATTTGGCAGATGCTTTTCTTGCAACTTGCAATGAATTTAAGACAAACTTTTTCAGTTTGTCAGTACTTGCGTTCCCTGGGATTGAACCCTTGAGCTTTGCACCGCTAACGCAATGCTCTACCAGTTGAGCTACAGGACCACATAGCGCTACCACTTGAAGCAGAAGATTTAAGCAAATCTCCATTTTGCTGCTGGCCACGAGATACAATGAGACATTAAAGAAATTGTTCACCAACATATGAGTGTTACTCAGTATGACGTTTTCGCGAGCAGAAGATCTGACATGACTAGGCAGGTTTTCAGGAAAGCGTTTAGTAATGTTATGCTGAGAATGACTAAATCGGATTCAGTGTGGAAGGAAAATGATCTGTGATTTTGTAAACAGAACATCTCTCAATATCTGCCCATGGATGGTGGGTGGAGAAACTGGAGCTTTTTAACAGATGCTTTCTTTCAACAAAACCAACATGATCACTGAACTGAATAAAGATGAGAGAGAAGACTAAGCTAACAGGCTAACAAAGTCCTACTATACATGAATAGCCTCAGTTCTTTAAAAATTACAACTCTGTCATTATTAAAATATCCTCTTGTTGTCCCTTGTTGTTGTTTTATGTTTGTAGAACACAAATTACTATTTACTAATAATCTTCCAATTTGGTTGGCTGTCTGCTGTATTTTCCAGATCATTGAGTCACTGGAGAACTGGAAAAATTGACCAGTTTGATTTGTGAATAAATGATAAGACCACTTTTGTGGGCCGGAACAACTGATGAAATTTTAAAATCTGACTTGTATGCCTTTAATAAAATCATGTTTCCTGTTGTGCGTTAGGTTATAGGTGTAATGGTACATGATGACAGAACTATTTATTTAAAACCATGACTACTTTCTTAAAATAAAAACACTATTCACTAGTAACCAGTTCACTAGTAACCAGTAACCAGTGAATGTTTAAACGTATTTGTTCCCCTTAAAGTTCAAACACATAATAATGACTTCATTCTTCCCGGCAGTGTGGTGCTGCGAGTCACAGTGATAGAAATGTCATTATTGGCAAATGAATTCATCTCTGAGTCCCTGCCAGTGATTGCTTTCGTACCGCAGGTCCATCTGCAATAACAAAGCATCTCTTTCGCACCAAATTTACAATGAGTTTCCTCACACCGCGTACGTCACATGTCCCTGAGCTAGCATGCGTAGCACCTCCAGCGGTGTGAGTTTGGGGCAAGGGCTTTAATCCGCCATAAATCCCCAAGCGTTCCCATACATGTAAGGCTGTGGTAATCTCCCCTACATGAGCTGTCGACTGAATGGCCTTGTTTTCCATTATAAGCACCAGGGACTTAGATTTGCGCTTCGCAAGCATTCAGATTGAATATGCAACGTATCAGAAAAGCGTAAAATCAGAGTAAATTTGTCTTTGCACAGTGAGACCTAAGATGATGGGAACGTTTTCAAAACACAAATGTTTAAATTATCAAGTTTTTGAATTGTGTGTTTTCGAGTGTTTGAATTCTGTGTTACAGAAATGTTACAGAATTAAAAAACTGTTTAAATACCATTAAGCAATAACATAAATTGAACATTCATAGCACTTTCAAAATAACCTTTTTAATGTTTTTGTTGCTTAATGGAAACGTTAAAGAGAAAAAATTGTTAGCTGGGTACAAGACACAACACAGATACGTTTATCTTCATATAACTAGGGAGCCACAATCAAACTATTATCTTCAAATAATATCAGTCTGTATCAATGTCAGTAATATAATTTCTCATTCTGTTAGATAATCCTGTATCAGTATGCAGTATGAAAAAGCCCTGAATAATGTTTGTTCCTGAACGATAAAGTTTACCTCAACATCAGCAAGTGTCGTACGCCTTTCTGCAGTTTGTGTTGTTTGGAGCTCAAGGGAGCACATGAACGATAAGTATGGAGCCCCCCGAGGACAGCAGAGAGTATATAGGGACAGATTTGTTGTTTTTCTCCCATGGGCGACACAGTGCACCGTGCATTTGCCATCTGTTTTGCAGTCACACCAGCACCGAGATCAAAAAGCATAAACAAGATGTTTCAATGGCTTGTTAGCATGAGGGACTGAATCAGAAATCTTGACTGGTGGAAGTGACCTTTCATGTAACCCTTACAGACTGTCTGATGTTGAAAAGCAGGTGTCTAAAAGCAACGTGCCTGTAATGCAATTGCTTGAGAAACAGAGACCCCTAGTGGAACAGTTGGAAAGTGCGCTGCAAACTAACTGCGTCCCCGTATGGATTAACCTTTACAATATAAAGACAGGAAGAAGAAAGGAAATAAGAAAAGGAGGGAAATGAGGGAAGGAAGAAGGAAAGAAGATAGGAGGGAAAGAAGGAAGGAAGGAAGGAAGAAGGAAAGAAGATAGGAGGGAAAGAAGGAAGGAAGGAAGAAGGAAAGAAGATAGGAAATAAAGAAAGACAGAAAAAAATGAAAGAAAGAAAAGAAAAAAATAAAAGAAAGAAAGAAAGGAAGGAAGGAAAGAGATAGGAAAGAAGGAAGAAAAGAAAAGGGGCACTTATATCTCTGTGCCCTCAGATTTTAATAAGCATCGCACCCAACAGATGAGACGGGGCAGAGCTGCTCTTCACTGGCACTGGAGAGCATCAGATGCCGGTGGGGAGGGGATCCCGTTAATTGAGGGGGTCTCGGTTCTCCAGCGCCCGTCCAGCAGAACCTCTGACTCCATTTATCTGGTATTTTATGAGCTGAACGGGCCGCACTCACACGCTCGCTTTAGTTAGACCAGTACGATGGTCACAGTCACGTTTTGCGTCAGTGGGGACCAGACGGACGCTGGATGATGCAGATTCACCATGGCAACAGCTGGAATTAAACAGGCCTAATAGCATCTTTTCCACCATGTATTGCCGATGTTTATATAACTAATAATAATTGTACCTCTCATTTAGTGATATACACTAATATACAAACTTTTTGCTTCAGTGTTATAATAAATATTAAATATTATCTCATGTAAACTACTGAGTAAAAACTCACAGAAATGCCTTTATTTGCACAGTTTTTTCCAGATGATTTTGTTAGTGGCTGCAAGCGCTGAACTGTTCAACACACACGTTTCTACATTTGGCAGAAATTCATTGAGTAGCAAAGTTTAGACTTTTAAATGGATTTAAATGGACTACAAACAAACGGTGTCTGTGTAGCACAGCTGCCTTGATGCTAATGTGTTTTGCATGCCATTGTCATTCAACATGACAACAACAGGCCTGCACTGACAACTGGCTCCATAGCTCAGTGGTTAGAGCACTGGTCTTGTAAACCAGGGGTCGCGAGTTCAATTCTCGCTGGGGCCTGAAGATTTCATTTTTACACTAGCTATGTTGTTGTTGAACTCAAGTGCTCTGTTATGTCACTGAGATTAACAGCTTCAAATAACTTTGGATGTTTAGGCTTTGTCATTTAAAACAAATGACTTTGGCTTTAATGTATTACTACATTATTAATCTGAAACATTTGTCCACAGTGGCAGAACACAAAGAGATTAACCTGAGATTACATTGTTGGTTAAGGGTGCAGAGTTTAGTTTATTGACTTTCAAACTTGGTATGTTTGCATTACCTGCCCAGAAATGCAACCACTGGGTTACAACCAAACATTTAATGAAATGTAGAGAAGACAAAGTAACTGTTTTAACCTTTTATTTTCAATATCAGTGCATCTCGTTCTTTCTGAGGGTGTTTTCCAGCCGACAAGAGAGCCAACAAACCAACTCACATCATTAGTCACTAAACATAATGACCTGAAATTTAAATACATTCCCAGCGGATGAAACCGTACAAAAACTTACAGTTACAGCTAAAATGTCATTGTCCTATTGCAGTTTAACAGTCCATAATATGCTGGAAGTTTTAGCTCTCATCCGCCTCCAGATTAATGTTGTTTCCAAACTTGGCATACAGCTGGATCTTCAGAGCTCCGAGAACTTCCTGTATGGATGAAACTCGACCCTCTAGACCTTTGATCTCCTCCTGCAGGGCTTCCTGTGGTGATCAGAACGTAAACGTAAGATGCTGAGCAGAATTTAAAAGACACAATTTTACATTAAAACCATGTTAGAATTTACTTGTAAACCTGTTATGTTGTAATTTACAAAACTAACTACTAGTTTATCACCCAAGTCTTACTCGAAAAACAAGATTTTACTAGTTCATGAAATCAACTCTTGTGAGGCTTAAACCTACAACCTTTAAGTTACCAGCCAAGCTCTACGTTTTTTAGTAAGAGTCAATCTGCAGGTCAAAGTCACCTTCGCTGACTCAAGCAATTCTTGCGTCTCGTCTTGAGAGTGACTGATGAAAACCTCTCCGATCTGATACGGGATCAACATTGCATCATCTTCACACATCATGAGGTCATCGCTGGCATCCTCCAAATTCTGCAAGGATTTCTGGAACAACAGCAGAACATTAGCATTCATCCCTACCAATGCAAAAATCAGCTATAGTGTTTATTACCTTTTTGGCCTCAATTTCATCTTTCAGTTCAGACAACCGATTTGTATTTCTGGCAAACTTGTTTATCTTCTGCTGGTCCTCAAATGTGACATTAACATCTTCGGCTGCCTGTCAGGATTTCAGAACATCATCAGATATCTTTAGCCAAATTTTGCATTGTGTCACTCTATAGACAACATTTTACTTTCCTTTATCTTACTTTCATAGCAGATGATGCATCATCTGAGAGCATAAACTACTATTTTCTATGTGTACAGTGTCTGTATACATTTAGTATATTGTAAAATATATATTCGTGTTACTGTAGCTTCACTGTACTGTAGCTACAGTGCATCACTTAAATGCACTGTAAAGCATTACATGTCACACTTCAATGTAAACCAGCGACTGTCACCAATGGTTATACGCCAGTCATCTCGCTGCCTATACCGAAAACCGCTATTGCATTTTAATGTTCCCTTTGCATATATACACACCTCAGCACTGACCACAAGCAAACGTATGTTGTTGATATTAAAGAAATGCATTTATATAAAACATACCACTCCTTTCTTCATGGTGGCTGCCATGTTGAACCGGAAACGGACTGCGTGCACGCGCACGATGGGTGAGTGAGCGGTGCACGTGGGTTCAGATCGTAACCCGGCGTGCAGCTCATATTGATGGTTTTCCAGCACTGTTAACCTGGTTTGTTAGAGAAAATAGTTAAATGGTAAAGTTAACAAGACTTCAGGATGTCAGATGTGCGTTTTTATGGCTCACAGACACAAGCTGTTGGATGTGTAGTTTGCTTGACTGTGGACACAGGCTACAGCTTGAAGCTGCTTAAACATCCTCTTTGTAAACAGCTACACTCCCAGGGCAAATATTGATACCACAGATTCAGATAAATTTACCCCCTTTTCAGCATCAACAGTTACTGTTTTAAATGAGTAGCCTGTTGTGTACAGACCCAAGATGCATTACATTACATTAGACCCAAGATATGCTAAATTTGGTGCCACAATATTTCAGTGCATGGAACAAATATGTTCATTTTTAAGTCAACTAAATATATATTTATTATTTTGTTAGTTTAAATAGTTGTTTATATTTTAAGCCAATGAGAAAACAATAAGACTATGCTGGAGTATTTGGTAAATGTCAAAACTGTGTATTTGTAACAGCTGTGTTGTAATTGTAAGTAAAGTTTGCAGCTTAATGAAAATATTTTGCTCATTATAAAGCGTTTGGATAATTCATCATTTTGTGGAATGTCTTTGAGGTAGTTTGAGGTTTTCCGCTGTTAGCATGTTTCAAGCATTCATGGTGAAAGACACTGAGTTCACAGTGACCACAGAGGAATTCGCTTCACGCCCCCAGTGTGTACATTCACAATGTGACTCTGTATCCATGGACGGCTCTTACATGACAAAATCTCACCCGTGCTGGAATTTAATAAGCTCTTGTTTTGTTCGGCGTTGTTCTGTTGAATTAGTAACAGCAGTGATCTGCACATATTTGAATGTCACACGGTATTAAAGAATGTACAGTACACTTTTGGCAAAGCGGGTAGATTCCTTAACTTAGTCTTCAACAATTTCTCAATCAAATACTTGCATTTACTGCCATAGTTATTCGGTACAATGGCTAGAATTCCCTGGTTTTGCTTGTAGGAGACGATTAGCATAACTATTGCATTTATCCTACACAGCAGCCTTTATACTCTATAAACTCTTATACTCTTGCAAAACAAAAAGCATCATAGTGTTTCAATGTCAGCAGTTAAGCTATTTTTAAAGTTATCTGTAAGAAAATGATGTGTTGAAATTACAAATGAACTCAGTTCAATTACAGTTACAGTTACAATTAGATTACAGTGGAAGAATAAGCTATACATTACCCTACATCTACATTTGCAGTTTGTTTTCACTTTAGAAGATGAATATCAATCTGTCTTATCAGTGTTACCAAGTTTTCTTGGTGTCCCTCAGGTGTCCCTGTTTCTTGTTTCTCTCCAGGAAATGAGAGTATATTCCAGATTTAGGAGTTTAGAGACTGCAAACACCTAAAATTAGGATTCATTGTGCGACTATCTGAAGTAATCCAGGGTTTATCAGTAATCTTATAGTAGAGTCTACAAGTCTCATTTATACCTGAAAATAAACATCTTACATTTTAAATTTGTTAATGTTTTAAATCCTTTGACAATTTCTTGGTCTGAAGGAAGGATGGAAGAAATTAATATTATAAAACAAGCTTTGTAAAGAAATCAAAGGAGGTTTTAGTTTTTGCCTTACACACTTCCTGTTATTTCAATCTTAACTCTTAAAAAAATGTGTTTTACAGTGTCAGTACCATGAATTTCACTGGTAAGGCACCATTACATAAATAAATAAGGGCTTATGTTAGGTTTGGTATCAGGGACACTGGATAAGAGTCACACTAGGCAAATGAACTGTTTTATATATCCGACACACATCCTGTTTGGGGCCCAACCACACCTACAAAACTCGGCTGCAGACAGCTGATCTCTGATCAGAATCACACCTTTCCGGTTCACTGCTTGAAGTGAAGAACTGAGTGAGACAATTTAAGTACATTTCTGTTATCAGTTTTGTTGTGTCTCTTGTCACTTTTTGTGTGGTAAATAGATCACTTGTTACTTTATTTGTGGTACAATTAATCAGTGAAGAAAAACAGACACGGCCGTGATGAATCAGTGCTAATACACATGCAGGCAGTGTTGTTACTCATGTACACTATCTTGAAGTAGTCAGTGTTGCGCTCCACCCTTGCACAGGTACAGGTACACCCTCGCACAGGTATATGTGCACACACTGTATTGACAGAAGCTGATTACTGTAAATGAGGTTGGATACTTCACAGATTCTAATCGAATTGCGTATTTGTGCACAAGAAATTGGAAAGGTAATTTAAATACTTAAAAATATAGATTTAAAAATATAAATATTGTTACTGTATAAAAATTAAGTGCTGTTTAATGATTATACATGGATCATTTCTCTTTGGTCAACAGCGACTCGTATCTTGATGTAATTTCCTATTTTCTATTGAGTTTCATATTTTACTTAATTTAGTCATAATAGTCATTTAATTAAAAGCTTGTAACAGACTTTTGTATTAGAACAATTTATCTGTAGGTCCAAGGCACAGAAATGCAGATGTTATTAATATTTGTATTTATTAACTTTGTTTTTGTGCTTTTGAAGAGCGAGACCATGTTACAGTGTTTAAAATGTTAATGCTGGTTTTCAGTCGCTGAGCTGAAATCAAGATGGGAAATGAGCGTTCGGCTCAATTTGATCTTCAGAAGGTAAAATAAATACATGTTTGTCTATCATCTGACCAGTTTTTGACAAATAACACATTGTTTTGTATAATACTTTAATTTTATACAGAATAAAAGTCTCTCAAACTCCTATGAGATTTTAAAGCCACATACGTTACACATATGCAAATATTTCATTCAGATGAAGTTTTGATGAAGTATAACATGTCACACTGCAGGATGCTACTGTTGCGTTTGTGTTTGTTTAGGAAAATGTGTGAGATCTGAGCACATTTAAACATGGCTACCAATGCACGGTGGCTTAAACAAAAGTGTTTAAACCCAAACATAAGGCTAACCAATGTCATTCCACAGGCAAACACTGCTGAGGCTAAAGTCCAAAATGGAGACTTGATTATCCATGCAGTTCCACCCCCAGATTCAACAGAGACTGGTATGCGCATTAAACAGCATGCTGTTACATGCGTCGGATGCATTTATTTGTTTACATTGTTTTTAACATAATTTTTTGGAGCTCAAAGGTTATTGTAACTTCACAATAATGAACTACTAAACCCTCCTGCAAGCATTTACATGGTTTGGATTAACTCAGTAAGTCAACCCACAATGGAGAACATGACTCAAAGCTCTGTATAAACTGTGGGTGTTGTAAGCTAAGAGATAGTGGATGAAGTTGAGTTTAATTGTAGACCAAATGAGTTAATGTTCTAACGATAGCATAACGCCACAGATATCCAGTAATATTTAACTGGAGAAATATTGATCTCTAATGCAGGATATACTTTCATACAGCATTCATAAAAAATAGACTTTATATGTCTTCACAATATTGCATGTAATGCTGCAAATGTATGCATTATTGCTATCCTTATATGCATATTATTATTGTTGCTAATCTGTGTGCATCAAAGATTGACGTGTTGCAATTGGAACAGAAACACACATAACTCTTGGCCAGTGCATTGAATGTTTTATAAAAAAAAATACTTGTATATTACTGGATATACAAGGACAATAATACTGTGTATTAGGACCCAACATTAATAGTTACCTTTAAATCTCTGTATTATTACAGTAGCTATAAACATGCATTATACCTAAACTGGTTTAAGCTGACTTGCTCAGTTTTAAACTGTTGCTTCACTTAAATGTTTCCTATGTTTCTTAGCACTTGTCTGGCTAAAATGCACCCACACATTGAATTATGACAAGAGTGTATATTTTGGCCTAACCCACATGCAATGGGTGTGTATTAGCAAACATTAGCCTTACCAAGCTTCAAAAAGATTAGCATATTGACCAGCGTAGAAGAGTTCCAATATTATTTATTCATGTACATCACATGACTTGTTTGTTTTATTTTCTTTCCTCTAGTGACTTGCAAAGTAACAGAACAGCAAAAGAGTGAAATTTCCCCAACAATCGACACAAAAAAGGCAAAACCGTCATCCGGTCAAGAGCAGGTTGATAATGCTAAGACACCAGAAGCAATTGTTGATACCAAACCTACAACCTCAACCGATGCAGGACCCCCAAAACAAGAACCAATGCCCACCGGAGAGGAAGTCAGCAAATTCTTTGATAAAATGTTTAAAAAGAAGTCTGGACTTGTGAAACCATCAGAAAGCAAAGATTCAGTTGATGGACGGAACACAAGTGCGGAGCAGCTGTCAGTAAGTCAAACCTCAAAAGTGAAGTTATTTCCACACTTTATTAATATTGTTTCTCCTTCTACTTCTTTAAAGTATTTTTAAGATTAGCCTCACAGTAATGTCACTTGTACTGCAAAAAGCAACGATTCTTGCAATTTTATGTACGTACGACTAGTTCCCTTCCTCAAACACAAACTGTCAAACATCAAACTGTCAACTAACACATAAATACCAGCACTAGATTCGTTCCTTGAGTTAAAACAAAAACTGGTTGTCAGACGAATTTACACTTCCGAAAATGAAGTGTAAAGTTTGTAAGCATGTGTTGATTTGTTTATTTACATTCGCGTTTTATAAAATAATCTAACAAACGTTTCTCTTCTGTCTTTTTTTGTGTTGTTTGTCATTTTTCCATTCGCACGAAACTAACGGCTTTACCAGAAGCTAACTGTCCACAAGTCGCTCTCAACTGACATTATACATCCGCGTATATGTGATATACAATGTCTTTGAGGGACGTTTATAACAGAAAATAAAGCTAATGTACCACACGTAATATATAATCTAAATAAAATACATTTTCTCAGATAAAGCACACACAGACTTTAAGTCCAGCACATTGCTGAATATAAATGAGTGAGGGGGGAAACAGAGTTAATAAAAGAATGATTGTTACAGCTGCCTTGTGTAGGCAGAGGCATGGATGGAATTGTGCCCCTATTTCAATGTAGCTATTACACATCAGCTGTCGGGTTGTAACACATTTCCAAGGGCTAATTCTCTGGATTCGTCTATAGGAACCAGTGGCCATTAAAACAAGTACTGAGGCTGAGCCAGTGAATGAGGGTGCAGCTCTCCAACTCCTGGAAGATCTTGCGGACGTCTCAGAAGACACAAGTCACTCAGAGGACGTGAAGGAAGCAGAAAAACCAGTTATGAACTTTTTCAAAACCCTTGTAAGTACAATTTTTCTTTGGTTTATTTAAATAATTCATCTGAATTTAATTACTTAAATAATAGCCTTGCAAAGTCTCCTGTCTTCTAAATGATACTTTTAACATTCGCCAGAAATGATTTTTAGCAACTTTGGTGGCAACATTTTATCATTTTATTTATAGCTTGGGAATTTTTTTAAGAAAACTAGTATTACTGAGAAAACTAGCATTACTAAGAAAACTAGCAGTAGAGCAGCTGGAAATATTTGTAAACTGTAAACCACAGTGTTCACCAGGAAGGTTTGTGTGTTGTAACTCCAAGGGAGTTATTGTCTTACAACATATGTACACACACACACACACCTCACACACATATATTCTTATTTGTATGTTCATTTTCTTTGTGGTATTTGTTACACCAGGCCTTTAATGTGTTAAACTATCTCTGGCACTCTGTTAAATAAAGGCTCTGGACATGCCAGACTGTGGCAGCCTTTTGTTTGCTGCATAATGTGAGCTTACAAGGGAGGCCTGTGCGTTTGGAGTAGTGATGAGGCACGGGCAGGCCTACGCCATCTCCTGAGGACAATAGCTGACTCAATACAAGAACCATGTTCTGCCAGTGAGCTCTTTGTGTGCCTGTGGCAAAGCAAAGCCGTATAACCGCATCTCGGCTTGATAGACAAACATTATTCTCACAAAAGATACAGTGTTGATATGAACAGCCCAGCGATCCGACATGCAGTACCTGAAGGAACAATATATGCTTAAACATGCCACCCTGACGCTTTCTCACAGTCACTCTAATGTTTTACTGTCTCCATTTTCTTTTTTGCGTGTGAAGGTCAGTCCGACCAAAACAAGCAAAGAGTCCAAAGCTGCTCCAGATGCGTCTAAAAACCAGGTAATAAAACCTGTTTCAGCACTAATTCTATTCTGTGTGTGTTAGAGTTTATTTCCATTTCCACTCAGTTTTCAGATTTGGTATTGGTGTGTGTGTGTGTTTGTGTGTGTGTGAAGGCTCGCTTTCTTTTACGGGCAATAAAGTAAGACTTTAAATTCTGGCCAATCATGTGCTTCAACGGCTCTTGATTGATTGATTGCTCAATCGTTGATTGGTTGATTGATTTCCTGTCTGTTTGGTGGTTGGTTGGTTGGTTGGTTGAACGAATCAATCAACAAACAAACAAGGAAATGAATCTCAGCCTAAATATCAGTTTAACTAAAAACAACTTTTCAAGGTTACAGTTGTTTCAACTGTTATTTTTTATGTTTAGTTAAAGATTTTTGCAGCATCACGTTCCCACAGATCCCAGAGCCTCCCATTAAACTGCAGATAAAAGACTCTAAACAGACGAATGCTGCTATTGATTGTCTTTATGTTTGTTCTTTTCTCTCTTTGATTATAAATTCACAGAAGGAAACGCCTCCGGCATCATCAGCTAATGTGAGCAGCCGTTCCATTCATATCCAATATTATATTCCTCACAAAAATACATTTATTCCACAATATAATAAGTGAGCTATACACATACTTCTGCTTGTATGTATATATTATATACAGTATATAATACGTCTATATGTGTATATAATATGTATATATACATTATATGTGTGTTCATAATATATATATGTATATAATGTATGTATGTATGTATGTAAACCTATATATACACATGTAGCATTTTATATACTGTATAACACTCACATACATTACATTTTGTATATACAAGGCCATGAAAATATACGTTTTGTATATTTTAAAATATATAAAATATATATATCAAAATACACATATGTACATATACATTTTGTATATACAAGGCCATGAAAAACTGTCCTTGTATATAATGTTATAAAAGCGTTCTACTAATGCTACTTGGGAACTTTTTGGATAACTGTGCGAGAACTTTATAAGCAACGTTCTGAGATGATATGACAGTTTCGGCTCAGTTGCTCCTCTTGTATAAGGTACAGGAAGCGCCCAAAGTCCCTCCTCCGCCCCCACCAGCGCCACCTAAGACGGAGGGCAAAGCTGAGGCACTGAAGAAAGAGGAAACATCTGCGGCAAAAGCAGCAGAAAGCTCCACTAAACCCAAAGAGACAACCTTCAGCAAACTCTTCCGTCCAAAGGTAAAAGCCACACGCGCCACCGACCAGCCGCCGGTGAAGCGCTGCACTGTGTGCTTTTACGATACGGAGTGTGTGTGGCAGACCGTAATAGAGTTGTGTCAATTTGAGATGTTGATAGGCAAGATGGTGTCAAAAGTTCAGGCGGCGACAGCCAGTGGAGCCCGAACTAAGACATCTGGAGGGGTAAATGTTAACCAACAGAGGCCCTTTAAAATTAACAGAACTGACCAGTTATTGTTTTTTATGCTAATTAATTCCACATAAAGAGCTGCTATTATTTTACTCATTACACACACACACACACACACACATACATACATACATATCCATTAAATATACAGTACATTAAGTATATATTAGGTATTAGATACTGTGTATTGTATTGTGAGTGTGTGTGTGTGTGTGTGTATGTGTGTATGTTTACTGTTCAACCAGCTCAAGGTTAAAAACGTTGCCAATCCAGTCTGCGGGAAACTGCAGTGAACATTCATTATGGTGACATCACATTGACAGTAGCCATTGCCTCATGTCACAGCAGTCGGCCAACTAAACCATGTGCTTTGGGCTCCATTCCACCAATTCATAACTTACATCAGATTTATTCAGCAAATTAAAGCTCTTAAAGCCTTTGTGTAACCAGTGACTCAGTGCTTCTCTGTGGTAGAATGAAGGGCCAGTGCAAAGGATTATGGGAATTGCAGATTTTGTCCAAATTAATGCTAATATTTGCTTGCCTGCAGCCTGTTGTGGTGGAAGAAACCAAACCGGTTGAGGTTCAGGTAAATACATTTAGAAGATTGATTCTCATTGTGGGCTGCATGCTGGAAGGTCTTTATATCTGAATACAATCATGCATCTATTCTTCCCATCTTGGCGTTTGGTGTATTCCATGAATTAGGTACAGCAGGTGTCCCTTACCCATTTTATTTAGCAAATAAAGCACAAACTGAAAAATATTAACTGTATATAAGTTAAAATCAGACTACAGTGTCACTGTGTAGTTTGCTACTGTTCTTTGTGGAATTTAAGGGTATGATATATAAAATTATTTATTTTAATGACCAAAACATACAGCAGAAAAGTAACAAAACAACTCTAATTTCTTTATTTTAAACAGACAATAATATAACTATTCTACTTTTTATGTCTGCTCATTTTTCATATTTTTCCAAAAGTTGTTTACTATAAATCAAACATTTTTTGGGCATCACGTCCCATTTTGTACCTTTTTCATGGACCGTGTCTCTCAGAAAAAACGGCTTTTATTGTTTATATGTACATAATAAAATATTACGCACAAATGCACTGATTAGAGCTCCTTTATTTTCATATTTTCTTGAATGTTTTTCATGTCAACCTAACCTCAAATTATTTCTTATATATATATATATATATATATATTATATCTTATTCTTCTCTTGTGTCCTTTCACAAACTTCATTAAGTCTCACTGTTTATGTGTTTTTTTTACCTCAGGTAGACCCGTCTAAGACCAGCACACTTGAGGCTGCTGCAAAACCTGCGGAACCACCAGCAGCACCAAAAACTGAAGAAAAAAAACTAGAGAAAAAATCCACTTTTGGAAACCTGTTCAAACCCAAGGTAAACAGAGCCCATATCAGTGCACATTCGGTGTGTGACTGTGTTCAGTCTTGCGTAAGAGAACTGCATGCCATAATAGGCCTGTGTAAATTTGAGGTACTGCTAGGCCAAGTGACCACAAGGATCCAGGCGGCCGCGTCCAGCGCCGCCGCGAGCGTCTCCCTCGTGTCTCCTAGATCGGTAAACGGCACCGTGGTCGTGTGTGCATTAACCGTACTGATTACAGGCTGCTTAAATCTGACATAAATGTGCTTTTAAATCCCTGTTCCCTGGCACAGCAGGTGTGAAATGGAAAAGGCTTCTTACACAAGCGAGTGATGCAGTTATTAATTAAGTTAATGTTTTACTTATGTCATCTGTGATTATCAATGTGATTTTATATATGTTTCCTACTAAACTTCTGTACTGTACATGTATTTGTTCATATGCACACAGGCACACACACACACATATACCTTTATATATAACCTATGTATGGGGCCTATATATCGACAGCTATATGCCTATATATC
>JBAJNP010008123.1:0-20932 GCA_036877545.1 Yasuhikotakia modesta | reverse complement strand
GTGAAGATGAATTTATTAGCAGCCTGTAAACATGATTCCAATGAACAGCCATTATTAATGTGACACTGATATATACATAAATAGGTGATTTAATCTAAAACTGACATGCAGGCATCTGTTCTGACTGCGTTTGTTTGGTTAACACTTGGTTCTGTGGATGAGCAGAGAGGCTGCGGGGGGGCGATTCTCTGCGACGTGGCACATGACTCACATCAGCCACACACACCTTATCAACAGGGAAAGTCCTGACCGCACGGGATGTCAATCAAATGCAGTTCCCATGGTAACTGCATCCCCTCATCAGTGTTGTGAGTAGGTGCTGATACGAGAAACCTGCGTCATCGGCCCAAAAATAGCCTCCATGCTGCAGAAGGTCACAGCCCTGGACTGAACGATGTAGAAGAGAAGCAAAAAATTATAATGTGACTGAAAGAAGCGATTTTACTCTAGTTATTATCAGGTTTCATTTCAGTTTCTGCTCAGTTCCTGTACAGACATGAGCACAGCATTAGTGTCTCAAATAATAATAACGATGAGGAAAAAACTGATTATTGAACAGATGTAGAATTGTTGTTAAAGTCACTTTATGTGGTGTAGAGTCACAACAGAAGCTGCCATTAAACAACAAATGTTATAAGCTCAGCAAAATGAAACACACAGCAGAAGTCTAATCTTAACAATGTGTCAATAAAAGCTTCGCTCTTTGTCAACAATGAGAGAGGAGGTGAAGTCTCACACCCTGCAGAGTACATGTCATGTGTTTAGTTTTTCATTTATAATCCGTCTCTTCACTGAGTTCTGTGGGTGGGGACAGATTATTTGATGATATCTTGTATAAGTACTGAGAGAACGTAAGTAAATGAGCAGAACTCAGAATGAATAAACGCTGCTGAGGCAGAGCAATGGTGAGAGAACTCCATTAAAATAGATTTAGAGTGTTTTTAACAGATCAGACCCAGGAACTTGAGGCCTTTCTGAAGGTTAAAAACCACATGTTGCTGTCATTAAGATTTTCAGGGTAGTTTTCTGACAAAGACTTACTCAAACTCATCAACAAATACGAGACAAAGGGCAAAACATCATAAAAAGATCTGAATGTCACACAACTAGTCTGCGGTGTCACACGCATCATACAGTCAGAAGTCTGTCCAAACTCACTGCTTGTAATAAAGAGAAAGAAGATTGATGTAAGATTAAAAGAATGTACAGTGTCTCTTCTATGACACAAACCCCAGAGAGCGTCACAGGACTCACACCTCAATGAGAAATAAAGAGCCACACTAACCTGAGTCTGATATAATAATCATGACAAATGGATCATATTTTAAGAGTTTGGTGTCACACTTTGTGAATAGAAGAGAGAATGTTTTCTCCTGTGATCTGTGTAAGATCATATACATTTACAACGTTACCTCTGACAGAAAAAAGTAAAAATGTCTTGACATTTAGTCTTCATTGTATTTCCACTGTTTTTCTGAGTAAATACAGATGTACACAGTAGCACCGCATTAGTACAGAATAGTTGAATTCTGTGTCTTGTAGCTTTGGTCACACAAAAGCTGAATTCTTTATAAGCCCAACAGACAATGACACAGCCCAGCCCTTCCTACAGTCCATGTAACGTACAGCAACACTAAACGGTGTGTGTGACGTCACAGCTGCTGTGTTTGCTGCAGACCTGCGTCATGGTACATAGTTTCCTTAATTAACAAAGATGTCTATTTATTTACTTACGTAACTAGCGTTTATTCTACTCGGTAAACTACAGCTGCACACATAACTGTTACTCTTAGCAATGGTGTTATGGTAGATTATGGTGTGCTGTTGTCACTTCAATGACTTTGTCATCCATATAAAATAAGTTTAAAATACTGAGTCATTTCTAACCACATAAATAACCACATAACCACATAAATAACCATGTAAATATTTTTACAAAGAATGTTTAAGTAACAGATAAAGTTGTTAACAGTGGCAAAAGATGCCAAATGTTCTGTTATAATGTCCATAATAACACCTCAGTGTCTTCCAGTTAAACCAGTGAAACCAGTGAGTCTGTCACCTAGAGACCGTCAGCAGAACCAATAAAAACCACCATCAACAGTAACTGCTGTAACATTCCCGTAACGTTGTGCTAACATCTACAACCAGTTTCAAACTTTCTCATGTGAATGTCTAGTGAATGTTTATAGGAGATAAAGCAACAATGGCTTCAATAAACATCATAAAACAAGTTTTACACCAGAAATCACAAGCCCTCACTTGTCATGAATCCATCTGTTATCTGACTCTAGCCGGTTTATGTTTGTACACACAGCATTACACCTGCTGTGAGGATTGAATCATTTCACAAGCGTTACAGAACTTATTTCATCACTGTCTCCCTGATAAATGCATTTATTACTCACTGTAAATAGATGCTGTTAAAAGATTTGATCAGAAAAATGTAAGAGAGATTAAACACACACACACACACACACACACACACACACACACACACACACACACACACACACACACACACACAGACACACACACGTGACACAGAGTCAGAGTAATTCATCATATTCCTGTCTGCTGCTTGAGCTAACAACTGTATTTACACTTACTGTCAGGAGAAGGAAAACAGCGATACGTTTGCTGAATAAATGTTTGAGTTAGTGATCCAGCTTGGGTTGGTCAGAGATGAAGAGAGATTTGACTGCATGTGTTACGTGTTCTCATGTTATGCGTCCACTAATGGCTTGATCACAATGTAATTATATGACTTAAACACGAGTGAAACTTTCACACTTACACAGAGGAGGAAATGGTCAAAATCAAACTACAGTAAAGACAACAGTTGTTGGACCACCTGCAGTCACTGAATTCACACAAGATTTAAGTTGTGAGTAAATCTCACTGTCTGACTGGAGGAACTTCAGAATAAAAAAACATCTTAAAGCATCTGTTTAATCACCTCCATGTGTCTGAATGAGGGGCTCTCAGGCATGAAACACGTCACCTCATGCAGCGACACCATCACTGGATTTATGGCATTTCCAGCCTGGATTCTTTATGGAAACAAACTCAAATTCTTCAGCAGAGAATCATAAATGTCATGATGTCATATCCTGCTCATGATCTTTCTAACAGCTGATGCACTGTTCATAAATAATGTTTATGATGAAATCTGTTCTGATAATAGTGTAGAACTGAAAAACGAATGCATTTACACAACAACTCATATTTACCTGTAAATTACATTAAAATGATGTTTCATGAAGGGGGAAAGTTGTGGTTTAATGCACACAGACAGTAACTTCGATACAGGCTCAGAGAAACATCAGAGAGAGAGATAAATTCATACATATTCAGCTTCAACACAAATCAAGCCTGTAGCTGATCGTATCGTGTCACAGACAACAGCTTTAATTTTGTAAAAACACTTTAACAGTCACTTCATTTCATTTGCTGTTTGTTCACATGAGGCAGAACATCAGTCTGAGGCTTGTGTGCTGAATGTGGGTCAGTTATAACTGCATCAGATCTGCATGTATGAACAGAAACCTGTTCTGACACGTCTCAGGTATTCTGGATGTGAATTAAACACGTCTTCATGCTCAACTTATCCCTCAAACTGAACTCATGACCTCAGGTAAATCACAACCATTAGTAAAAAAGAACATTTATTATTTATTGGACCTGCGAGATGAAAAAGGCACAGCAGTTACAGGAATATAACAGTTATAACAACAGTTATAAAGTTACAGTTATGTTACTGTCCTCTCAACAGCTCCGGCCATTTCTGTCAGAATCACATAATGATGAAAATAACTCATAAAAAGGCAAAAGGTTTCAATAACAGAATGTTACACTTCAGCACTTCAGTTATTAATAACATATTTCATAATTTATTAATAACAGCACTTCAGTTATTTACATAGGGCTGGATGAAGAGTCCAGTTAAGACTTTTGTGCTTCTAATAAAAATATTTGTTTTCCAGTATGAACAGATATAATTCTCCTTTCATCAGGTTTTAATGACTGGAGCAATCGCTGGATATCTTGAAGGCAAACAAGACCTTCAGTTAAAACGTTAAACAAAACTGACTTCACTGAGGGAACTGATATGTCGGCCTGTTGGAAGTCCATGTGTTTAAACCCTTCAGAGAACTTTGAACTTGCCTTTAAAAAAATAAAACCATAATCAATAAAACCATAATCTGTGCACAATAACAGCAGGAATGATTTGACAATACTATGGTTACAATGTTTCTAAAGGATTTATACCATCACATGAGCTCAGAAATCATAATGAAATAACAGAGGAATCATCCAGTCATCGTGATCATATCTGCTGGAGGCTCTGTGACAAAGATGGAGGACATTCTGACATCAACGTGACCCTCAGTTATCAGTCATCAGTGCATTAGAACTGAAATGCTGAACATAAAGACTGAAGGTATCTTCTGAAAGATGTGTTGACTTTCTCTCCATCACCCATTCATCTTTACCCCGTCTGCTGTACAAACAAACACCAGCTCTTGTCAGTCTTACTGCCTGAGTCTCATCTGATGACAGATTTCCTGAGAGGATCCTGAGGTTCATCTGGTCAGAGTTTAAAGAGTGCTGTTCTCAGATCAGTCAGTAACAGAGCAGAGCACATCTGCACAGGCTGCCGGTGAGTGACGTGACGTTCAGCGCGAGGGACTGAGACTGAAGGGTCTCGGCTGAGGAGCAGACCGTGGGGGGCAGAGATGGAGACGTCAGCGGGGGGTTTGGGAGTGTCTGCAACGCAGGTGTTCTGCTCTGTGCTGTCAGTGCCCTGAAAACACAGCAACAAAAACAAGGTAAGAGACAGAAACAACATCACAGCCACACACACACACACACACACACACACACACACACACACACACACACACACACACACACACAGAACTGAATATAAATGAATATAGCAACACATGATCCTCTAACACACTGACCAAACAAAAGAGAACAGAGAGCAGAGAAGGATCTCAACAGCTTCCTCTCGTGACAAACGTGTCTCATGATTGTGGTTTTAAACAGAGGACAGAAGCTGAGATATAAACTCATTCCATCAGAGGGCTGCAGGGTTCAGACGCTCACAATCACACTACAAACGTAACTGTAACTATAAACGTAAATTATAGTATCAATATTACACCGTTTTAAATGCTGCTGCCCCTGCAGTCCATTAGGAGGCGCTCTTACCACGTGTTTCACAACACATGCAGAACAACAGATGAGTGGCATCTTAATATATCACAGCAGGAATATAACATCTGACACTAATACATCACAGCAGGAATATAACATCTGACACTAATACATCACAGCAGGAATATAACATCTGACACTAATACATCACAGCAGGAATATAACATCTGACACTAATACATCACAGCAGGAATATAACATCTAACACTAATACATCAGCACAAGCAATGACTGTAGTTAACAGAAAATCACTAGTCTTCAATGCAGGACTTTTGCTGAAACTGTTATTAGCATTAGTTATCACAGCACAGATTTATCTGAGAAAGTTTCTCACCATCAGTGTTTTCATTTAAAAGAGATTTTATACAGCGACACAGAGAAACATCTTTAAATAAAAGGACTGCTGTCACAGTATTTGTCAAGCAGTATAAATGAGCAACTACACACAAGCACATGAACACGGCCTGTTTAAAATGTTAGTCTTACCTGGACACGTGTGCAGGATGAGCCCAGCAGCAGCAGCACTGGACCGATGCAAACAAAGACTCGGGTTATCAGAACATGTTTCTGTTACAGATGCACACAAAACACTGGCTTTAACATCGTACATGTAAATGAAGCTTTAAACAATAGCATCCTATCAAATATAAAACAATACATCCAATATAACTGATCTCATGCGCACAGATGTCACAAGTCTAAATAAAAACAAACACAAACATCTTACCAAGATTTAATGTACATTTATTCTTACCACGTGGAACATATAGTATAAAGATTTCATAGTGAATAAATGATATTCATTGAGCCAAAAAGGAAAAAACAAGGAATTTACATTAAGCTACATAGTCTGAAATACAAATATGCAGAATTCATATTCACTGGAGAAAAAAATATCTCAACCGTGTTTCTTCATCTAAAGTTATTTTGTTGTACCAGGAGATGAAATTAAAATATTTCAGTTGTTTGCTGACTAGAGAGAAAGCATGAAGTCCAAACGATGCTTCAGTTTATAGACCTACAGACTCTGATGCAATTAAACCCAAATGAAGAGTCACTCTCTCTCCTGACAGATTAAAAAAGGGTAAGAAGTAACAGAGTGTGAAAGACAAAGAGAAAGAGAACCAGATGTAAATGTACAACATCTTATATACAGTTCAGTCTGGTCTGTATCTTACACAGAACCAGTCCTAGAGTGATTTCTTTACAGGGAACTTCATACAATCGGGGGTTAGAGAGGTCAGGGTGTTGTTCGTTCTTGTTACTTTGGGGAGAAATTCTCTTCACCAGCAAACTCATCTTTAAAACCTTTTAAAAACTGAGCCAAGCGAGTCCCATCTGTAAGATTAGTTTGTAACTCATTTCTGCTGCTTCCAGCACGGTTGACTGTGTAGCATCAAAATACAACCACCAAACAATGAAGTGTTCATCTGTCTACAGCCTCCAGTTTATTATTTCTCCCTCTTGAGAAAGACAAAGGAACAATTAACCCCAAAACTCACTGTAAACAAGACAGTTTGTAACTTTGGTAAATAGTTTGTTTTTTCAAGCTATTTATTCATTTATTATAAAAAGTACTTTCCCCACAGACAGGACACAAAAGTTGGGGTTCCGTCTGTATCTAGTTGGCATCAGTGTTAAAGGTTCTGTCAGTGTGTTGAAAGTTCATAATCCACAGCTAATTCGTGACACCCTTCCTAAAGTGAGACGCAGGGAAATGGGGGCAGTGGGTGTAATATGAAAGAGCTTGCATAAATTAAAAAAATAACACAGAAACAGTCATTTTTCTCTGCTTTCTCTCCCCAGCTGTCATGACTGACCTATTAAAAAGAGTACATCACAGATGATGTGAGACACCAAAGAGTTCATGAGGGGAGAGACGGAAAGGTCCAGTAGCCGCGACTCATACAGCGTAAACTCAGAGTGGTTCTCCTCCACTTTAGCCAGAGCAAGTAGAGCGCGGGCAGCTCGCCGCATCATGTCCACACTGGTGGGCTCAAAGGGGGTCCCCTGCATGTGCAGCAGAGAACCCTGACTCTGCTGGAACTGTGTTGCTGCTAAGCTGTCCTCCAAGAAACCCAAAAGATTCCCAACACTTCCTTTCTGTACCGCGATGGCACGAGCCGGCAGACCGTCGCCCTGCGCTAGATTGGCCAGCAGCACCACCGCCATCTCCCGACACACCGGCACCTTCCTCTCTCCAACCAGCCGCACCAGGTTCCCAAACAGCTTCTCTAACCGACTGAAAGGCGGCGTCGCTAGAATGAGGTCCACGTTGTTGTCCTGAATGCTGAGTTTACAGAGGGTCTCCAGCACAAGTCTCTGAGGTGACAACGCACCGTTAAGCCCCAGGCTGGGAAAGGGGTCCTGGGCTTCAGCAGATGGACAAACAGCCCAATGCAGCAAACCATCCAGCAGCGGCAGACAGATGCTCTCAGTGTAGATGGAGAAATCCAGCTGGCCCGAGATGTTGGCCAGGGTGACCAGGCAGTTTTCCCGCAGTACTTCCAGACAGTCCCACCACCACTCGTCCTGCCTGCGGCCGGCACTCTCATCCACCTCCTCCTCTTTCTCGTAGGTTAGAGGCGCCTGCTTGCGTTCTGGATGTCGGTGGTGGAGAAGCAGCAGACGGCCCAGCAGCAGCAGCAGTCCCGGATGTTTGGACATCTCAGAGTCATTGCCTGGAATGAAGGAGAGGCTGCGGACAATGTTGGAAACGCAGATGCAGCGGCGGGCGAGGGAATCTTGCCAGTCAGAGAGAGTGACGAGAGGAGCTTCATCCTTGCTGTGTGGTTCATCTTCTAGAACGGCGATGAAACGCTGGCCTGGTGTCGATGCGCTCGAGGGTGCAGTCCTGACGTTCTCTGAACTGATCACCTCCGATTCTCGTTTCTCTTGCTCTCTCTCCACATTTGATCTCCCCTCAGACGTAGTTTCTGAGCAGTCACAAGACCTTTCAACTCTCCTGTCTGAAACACCACTGGTCACATTCTCAGGGATTGGCTGTTCAGAAGATTGCTGGTCCACTTCCTTCCTGTGCTCTTCACTGGATGAGAAGAGTGAAGATGTCTGGCTGTCCTTCAGTGCTGCTCTTTTCCTGTCTGAGGTCTGCACAGAAAGTTTCTGTTGGTGTAATAAGTTCAGCTTGCTTTCAAAGTGGGTCTGGATGTGTTCTGTGGTATCACCGCCGCCAACGCTCCAGTGAAGAAGACCACTGTCAAACTCCTGCAGCCGGTCCAGCTTATTGGAGCAGTCCACCACAAATGAGTCCTTCTTTCGTACAACCCTTAAAGGAAGCTTATCAAACCTGCTCGCCTGCTTGGGCTTCTCCTGAGGCACGACCAGCTCAAGGGACAATGGATGTAAACTCTTAGGTTCTGCAGATGATTCTCCTTCCATTGCTTGGCCATCATCTTTCTTCTCAGAGTCTTCACAGGTCCTGTGTTTCTCCTCTTGTTTTATCTGGAGAGGTTCTTGTGCTGCGTGTTGTTCTTGATGTTTTGTGCTCTGCATTTCCTCCTCTTCATCTTCCTCCTCTGTTTCCTCTTCCTCCATAACCTCCACCAGTGTTTCATCATCCAGAGTGTTTTCGTTGGGTGTGAGCGCACTTGGATTCAGCAGAGCTCTTTGTCCTGGATCACCAACCTCATATTCCTTCAGGATGCCAAAGATCTCAATGAGGCAGCGACGGAAATATTCCACAATCAGCTCCAGGAAACCCGGAAGCTTAAAAAAAAAAAAAAGTAATTAGTGAAGTTAAGTTTAGTAAAGATGTAAAGTAATTAGTACTTTATTTGAAGCATGTAACAAAATCTGTGACAACAAACATTTTTATTTCTGCAACTCACCTGAATAAGGTTGAAGTTGGAAATGCTGTTGTCATCGTATAACAGAATGTTGATGGTGTCTAAAGCCCATGTGCTCTCAGCCAGCAGTCCTGATTTTAGAGACATCATGACTCTCCACGCTTCTGGAGTGCCTACAAAGAAAAAAAAAAACAAGTAGTTGAATGACTGATTTTAGAGTTCTTACAGACGTCATTGCATTACAGTCAGATGAAACGCTCACCGATGTCTTTCATGGTGAGGCGGCGGCGTGATTTGAGCAGAGGCTGTGTAGCTTCTACAGAACCTGATGCGAAGGGCAGCTCTCTTCTCATGACTGGAGGCTGTACTGGAGAAGGTACAATGTGCGACGCAGGTACCGGAGGTCCGGCCTTCTGCATTTTGATACCTCCGGGCATGTAGGGTGATTTGCTGGGCGACGTCCCGCTGTCCATGGGCCGGGGAATGGGTGTGGGGCTCGACACCTGTGGAATGTGATTCAGGCTTTGGGGAGATTGGTAGTTGGACTGCAGGGGTCTGCTCATCGGTGGGCCGGCTCCAGCTGGGCCGTACGGGGGCTGTCGTGGGCCGGGCCATTGCCCATCATGATTGATGCGCGGTTCAGATGAAATCATGTCTTCAGATCTATTCATCGTATGGTAGCCGGGGCCCTGGCCCGGACCTGTGGGGGGTCCCGGGCGGTTGGGGTAACTGCCGTAGCCCATGTCACCTCTGCCCTGCCACATGCCACCCTGAGAACTATCAGGACCCGACTGCATCGGGCTGCCCATCATCTGAGGTGGCATGGAACCCTGGCAGTTTGGGCCGGCCTGCATCCGGTCCCTCCCGAAGGGGAAAGGGAACTGGTTCTGGTGGGCGGGTGGACGGCGTTCTGGACCAGGGTAGGAACTGTTATACTGGTTAAACATCTCCTGCTGAGCTGCTGAAGGACCACTGCTCTGTGGCGGTAACTGCGTCTGCTGCGTGTTGAATGGACCACTGAACATCTCGCCCTCGTGATGTCGTTTGGCCGGTGGAAAGCCCCCATCACCCGACCTTTTGTAGTTCTGAAAAAAAGAGCATTTGAATTCATGAACACTTATTCATCAGAACAGTTCATTAACTGGAGCATAACGCATCTGTACCGGCTGCTGTGGGTACATTCCAGGCTGCTGATTTGGATAGGAGCCACCAGGGGGCGCGCCTTGCCCACCGTACTGATTACTGAACGCTTCGTGCCTGCAGGAGAAAAACTCACGCTTTAGTGCAATCTTAAAAATAAAACAACACTTTAACAATTTACTTAAAGCTGCAATCTGAACTTTTTTGGGGTAAAAGTTAGAATTACTGCGAGTTACTGATCACAGACCAGCACTCAAAATGGTTTCCTCACCTTATGCTGATTCACAACAGTAAACGTGTAAATGATTTATACTTTAGCTGATTGAGAGGAGGAACGTTAGTTCACTGACCGCTGCTGCTGCTGCGGAGGGAAGCGGTTTGGCGAGTACATCCCAGATTCAGCGGAGGGCATCATGTTTGGCGGAGGCGCTCCAGGCCCCATGCTGCCTTCCGTACCCACCCCTGACTCCGGCCTACATCAGAACATCAGTTACAGAACCTGAAGGAAATCTAGAGATGAAGCAAAGGCATGAGTTGTGAAGGTTCAGTGCAGACGTACCTTCTGTCATAGGTGGGTCCATACGGATACTGATGCCTGGGGCCCATTGACATGTTTCCTACAGGAGCTTGTGGCCCCCTGCTGTACTGGTCACTGAGACCACTGTTAGAACCCTGTCCACTAGGCAGGAACTGTTCTCCAGCTAGAACCACAAGCACACACTCATCATCCTTTCCATAAAACATCACGGGTCATATAGCCATTAAAATTTAAAGTATTAATTACACATTGCTTCTGTCTGTTACTGTTAAATGTCTGTCAAGTTTTGATTTTTTAGAAGACACTTGAAATAAAACACAAACCTTTCCGCATGCCACTGAAGTGGTCTTTACTGGGCTCGTAGGACCCCAGTCGCATCTCTGGTGTGCTCATGCCGGACTGATAGCCAGAGTTGGGGGTCATGGTGTTTCTCCGAGAAAAGGCTGGGTCACTGTCTGCGAACGGATCCTGCAGGTTCACACTGCTCCTACGAAACGGGGCGGGTAAGAGCGCCACACTGCCACATCAAACTCAGAGGAGGAGGAGCAGAACTCACCTGCCGCTCTGCATTGGGGGCATTTGGCTGTGTGGGGTAGAAGCAGGAGTCGGGGGCTTCAGATCTCCACTTTCTGCCATAGAGCTGCTGGTGGACTGTGGGGTCTGGGGTCCCTGGAGAGAACCAGACCCCGCTGGTCCAACACAGAGACGTTAAACCAGGAAACATCACAAATCTGTATTCAAACACTCATTCTTTTACAACATCAATAATGGAACAGCAGAACCACCGAGTGAGACGTTCATCAGATCTTAACTAACATTTGGAGCTGCTGGGCTCATTTACTGGAGACAGCAGCAGTTACCTGGGGAGGGAGGCTGAACCTTGGTCTGGTTCTTCTTGGTGTCTCCTGACATGATGTCAGGTGGAGGGTCTTCTCCACGCTCAATCTTACATTCAAAGGCATACAGACACTGGATGTACTGCTTCTTAAGAGAACTGGCCGCGCTGCTGGAGGTGCCAACGTTCAGGTTTGTGGCCAGTTCCCTCCATTTTTTATTCTTATTCACCTGCAGTTATAAAGACATCAACATACATAAGCAAACGCCCTTCAGAGGAAATCTGTCTGACTTCAATGCATTTATAAAAACAGAAGAGCTATTTATCTACAAGTGTGTCTGCACGGCCTGTACCTGCGTAAGACCTCCAATCTCCTTGACGGACATGTAGAGGCGGAAGAGATCAAGGGGTTTGCGTCCCACGGCCGGCAGGTTGCTCATGCCCAGAGATTTCTCCTCTATGAAGGCCAGATAACGATCGACCCACAGTTTTCTTTCCGGCTCTGGGCCGAGTTCGTACAGCCGCGTGATCTTCTCATTGGTTGTTGTTGAGGAACTTGACTTCTATGCAGCACATTTTTAAGGAGGAAATTACACAGGAAATGCAAAAAGTTACAGTTTCTTATTTTTCTTTTTTAATATTAAGCAAACCTTGGATTTTGATTCGGTCTTGGGTGTCCCTTCAACTTTATTATTCATTTTTTGTGTCTGGTTAAGTTTTCCATCCATACCAAAATCTGGACCGGGAGACATGCCTAAATGAAAAGATTTCTTTACATGGCAACACATTTGCTTGCAAATGAAGTACGACAAATTATTTCTACCAGTTTTACAAACAACTAATTCTACACGAAACTGTGCTGTAGCTTTACCACTGTTGTTGTTGGCCATGTTACCACCCATGGGGTAGGAAGGACCCTGGGCGTTCATCATCCCGGCCATGTTGTTCACAGACGGCCCGTACGGAGGAGCTGAACCCAACATACCAGGACCAGGAGACATATTGGCATAACCCGGTAGTCTGCTAGTTACAGAAACACAACATTAGCCTCATATGAGCGCTACAGAACTCTGGATGTGCCATCAGAGAGCGACACAAGCTGTTTGGCTGACGTGTACCTGTTGTGCATGGAGTTTGCAGGTCCGTGCTGCATTGCTGAAGCCTCCGGTGGCTTTCTGTTGAGACCCGGAGGCGGACACATGCCTGACCCCACCTGAGGCGGCATGCTGCCCATATTAGGGCCTATCCCGGGACTCATGTTGGGGCCGTAGGGACGAGCACCCATCTGTCCATGAGGCATCCTTGCAGAAGACATGGCAGGAAACATCGGCCCTCCACCCTGACCAGACATCGGGCTCATAGATCCACCCATACCAGCTGGGTAACTGGCATTAGACATGCCACTGTAACCCGGTTGTCTCGGGTAACCTATGACAACAATAACTGTTCAAAACACTGTTACGCTCATCAAAGCAGTGCTTGCATTTTTTATTGAATCTTTGCAGCATAACTCAAAAGTCTGATGCATTTGGGAAATGAGAAATCCCACAGAAAGTTTTTGTAAAATATTTTGTAAAAGAAGTTATTAGTATAAATTATTTGACAATGTCTGTGACCAAAAGGTTCAGTTCAACATCCATTTTTAAAACATCCAATTTTCTGCACAACTCTACAAAACAAACTGAAGTAAAAGTGGGCAGATTGTGTCTGGGCAGGAGCTGTTAGCATTGAGCAGATGTTGGTTTTCAGGCTTCGGTTCTGCTGTGGCTCACAGAGCTCAACTGACATGAGTCACGTTACATCAAGCAGAGCTAAAAATAGACACACTGTAATGCACTGCTGCCACAGAGAGACAGAGAGGATCTGAACACACGGCAAGAGCGTGAAAAACAATATCCATTTACAAATATTGTACACATCTCATACAGAAACATTCTGTGATCTAACATTAGGAGTGATTTAATACACATGCACCGCATCAGCTCCTCTGTGACCTACCCTGTGTGCCAAACTGCCCCCCCTGTGGCCCATAGTTGGCTATAGTGTTGTTCTGCTGATATGGACCCATCCCAGCATGCATCTGGCCTCCAGAAGACTGACGAGGAGACAGAGCAGATGCAGACTGAGGAGAACCATAGGGTGTCATCTGAGGGTTTCTCTGCATGTATCCTGAGACGAGCACAAGATCAGTGTAAGAATACAACAGAAAAGAGTGACAACAATTGGCATCATTAACACTGACAGAGCGGGTCACCTCTGTCCTGAGCCATCGCAGAAACATTCATGACCCCATCAGACTGTCTGCTGGAGGGGCGAGGGGGCATCTGGTTCCCTACAGGGCAGAAAGATTGTGGGTTTAACTAGGTAGACGGTGAAAATGCAGCCTTTCACGTCCTTTAAAACAAATGGAGGTGCAAACATTATAATTGTTTTCAAAGCTCTCCTACTGGTTGGATTTATAATTTCATCATAATCTGAGGTTTGGCCTCACCTGTCATCGAGGCAGGAGACAGCGGGCCAGAGCGAGACGCTGTGGCGCTGGCGGGAGACCCACCCGGAGGAGAGGTGTGGGGTGAGAAGGGTGACTGTGCTGGGTTACTCTGCTCTCCCTGACTGCTGGACACGCCGGATGTACTGACCTCCGGGCTCAGAGCGCCCTCGGTACCGGTGGGCAGGTCATCAATAGAACCAGACAGATCCTTAAACAGAAATGTCAGAAATCAACAGAAATCTGAGATTCAAATCAGTACAAACGTCAGAAACTTTCCCTTAAGAGAAAAATGCAAATGACAATCATACAGGTTCACTGGTCTGACTGGTAATTAATATGACATCACCTTAATTTAACTATCCCTTTTTTTTTCCTATCAGCCGCACTCATCTGTCACACATTTCTAAAAATATCACTAGAAAAAGAAAGTCTCATACGGCTACAGACTGCACACCCTGAACAAACGTTTGCCGTTTAAACGAGGGCAGAAACAAAACAGCTTTGCCAAACAGAGACAAACAAAAATTCAAATCCTTATGGAATAAACAGAAATAGCAAAAAATAGTGACACAGGACAAAAATAAATGGCTAACAACTCACGAAGAAAAAAATCAATAATACAACTGCAAATGTAATTATACAGCAAACTCTTTTCTTCAATAACTCTCTCAGTGACAGCTTTAAACACTCCACAACAACTCCTACACACACACACACAATACACACACACACACACAACACACACAGCCAGAGGCTGGCGGCCTTATTTAATCTCATCTGGGAGGGAAAAAAGTGAGATCACAGCGTCACTGAAGTTGCCATAGCTACAGCTGCACGTGTGCTGAGTCAGCGCAGCTGCGCGTCTCTCCATGCGCTCTTTTAAACAGTCTGACAGGTCATAACACACTCAACTGCTATGAAGGCTTGCAGACAGAGGAGCAGAATTCACACACAGAGACGGTGCAAATATTCACACAGTAAACCTGGAAATTCACCAGTAAATTAAAACAAATTTACCAGTAAACACACAACAATGCTGTTCACACAAGCAATTGCATTTCATCTTTTTACTGGTAACGTCCTTTCACACATCAATACCAAAATACAGCTGAACAGCGATGTCATTAACCGCGGGCCAAACACTGTTGTGTATTAAAACATGACGGGTTTTTGAATGCATGCAGTCCGTGTTTTTGCTCCAAACATTTACATTCATGCTGTTGCTTTTTCCCAAACTTCTCATTAAACAAACATCTCTGCTTTGACTTTGAACAGTGTAAACATGTCATTCCAACAGAATTTACCAACACAAACAACATGTGAAAGGGGCACAAAGATCTGAGATGATTAACTATCATCCAGTATTACTACATTTAACTTATTATCTTAAGACAGAACACACACAGAAAAAACACTTCCTCCTTCAAAAACCACCAAATACAGATTCATCTCATGCTGAAACACATTCACACCTCCAGAAACAAGCAGCCAAAGCAGTGAGTTCACCAAACATATCAACACAGTTCAGGGCTGCAGTCACACTAAACACAGCAGAACACATTCAGCCGCTGCAGATGAGAGACTGGAGTGTTAAACCAGACGTACTGGTAAACTGGAGGGTCGTCCCTGCATGTCCTCTGAACTTCCTTTGGGCTGACTGGAGGCGGGAGTGCTGGACTGGGAGCTGAAGGGCTCCTGGGAAATCTCCTGCTGGGAACAGTTTCAACCTTACATGAGCTGCTGAGAACAAGTTTACTGCTTACAATTCGTTTCATTAATGGTTTATGTTTTATATGAGTCAACATCGTTTCAGTGGGACCGAGCATTTGTGGTTATGCTGTGTATCACACTCCAGTAACACAAATAACCCCAGAATTACCTGAGGAGGAGGAAACCGCTGATAGGCCGCCTGCGGTGGAGGATTCTGGGAGTACGATGTGGGCGGGGCCTGTGGCATCTGTGCGTGTGCTGCGGGCTGCTGTGATGTGGGTGGGGCTGTCGGTGGAGGCTGTTGTGATGGGGGCTGCTGCGAGGAGCTCTGACCAGGAGGGTAGCTGGGCTGGCTCTGGGATGTGGGAGGAGCCTGAGAGTTTCCCTGCTGTGGGGGCGGAGCCACCTGCTGCTGAGGATACGGGGACTGAGAGGACTGTGGCGCTGCAGAGGGCTGCGGGTACGAGGACTGGGGTGGTCCGGGTGAGGGGCCAGGCATCTGCCCCTGGTGCTGCTGGGCCATCTGGGGGTGTTGGTAAGGTGGGCCAGATGGCTGAGGGCCGTGAGGTTGTTGAGAATAAGGTCCTTGACCACCCGGTTGCCCCGGGGAAGGAGGGGGGTATGGAGACTGCTGCTGTTGGCCATGATGGGGGTAATAGGGCTGCTGGCCCTGCTGCATGTACCCCCCTGGTCCCTGCTGCCCGTATGAAGACATCTGCACAGACACGCAGAACAACATTAAAGACCGTTACCGTTTCTGTTTACTGTTACTGTTTCCTGCTTCACACAGATATTAACAGAACAAGTTCACAGCTGAAAGATTAATTTTTACTGTGATTTATGTTCCGTTTACTTTTTGACTGCACTTTTATAAGCCTGCAGACAAACAGACTTCAGATAAAGTTTCATCCTTCTTTATTTCTGTCAAACAAACACAGAACCCTTGAGTTTGTGTAGCTACACTGAAGCTCTTTAACACGGATGCGTTCGTTGCAGTAAATAAAGCAAAATATGAAATACTCATATTAGAGCCACTGTATCAATATTCTAATGGAAGATCTGTGTTGTAATAAACTATCCTGCTCATATTTATCCAAATGAAAAAAAGCATTTCAGAAAGAACCAAATTAATTGCAATAAATTATGTTTCACAAACCTTCCAGGAGTGTAATAATAAAACGACAGGAGCATTAAACGTGACTGTCCCGATTTCACATGCAGAGAAGAACTGACCTGCTGTCCATACTGCATGCGTCCCTGCATGCTCATAGGGTATCTCTGAGGGCCCGGGGGCCCGTAGCCCTGGCCTGGGTATGCCGGCCCCTGCTGGGGCCCTTGATGAGGCTGCTGGGAGTAAGGACCACCTGATCCGTATGGCTGGCTTCGCATTTTCCCCATCTGATCCATGGAGCCCGGAGTCTGAATGAGGAACACGAGAGTAACAGAACCTCATAAATAATGACAGAAACAACATCAAGCATGAGTGAGAGAGAAGAGGCAGAGGAGAAACACACTGCCTCTGATTCCCACGGTGATTAACCTGACTGTTACCTTACTCAACCTTAGTTAAGAAGTCAACTGTGCTATATTTAACTGACTGCAAATGCACTCCACAGAATATTTAACACATCCCAGCTGTAACTGTACTTGAGCCCCGGCCAAGCCAGCTTTTCCTCTTCATAAAAGCAGCAATCCTGGCGCAGAATGAATGACAGGAGCGGCGAACAAGAGGCTGGTGAGTAAAACAACACTCTCAAAACTCCAGCTGCAATATCAGAACTTCTGCTTTTAGAACTGGCAAATTTTGGAAAGAAAACATCTGCACAGACACCAAAATACCCCAAACATTTCCTGAATCCCATTTAATGTTTTTAAACTTTAATATCAGCCTTATAATACATTTTAATAAATGTTTATAAAGCAGCACTTTAGTAATGATGATTTAAACCAGCAACTATCACAGATATGATATCACAGAGTCACACAGGCAGAAACACTGAAGGCATCACGCTCCAGTCTTTACTTGCTAAATCTTACGTTAGCTTCATAAGACAGATGAGAAACTTCATTATCAAATCTCTGAATTATAAATCACAAAACTCCTTCAATGACGTCATACAGATGATAAAAACATGGCAAACATTAAACTGCTCGTGTCAATATGCTGATATGATGTTTACACTGATATAAAATGTTACAATGACAATTTCAAAATTGAGTCTGCAAAAGAAGCCATCTGACAAACATTTCATCTAGTGAACACACCAAAATATCACAACAAGCCTTCATCATCACTCTTCATCACAGACTGATCAAACAGCACAATGAGAGAAACACAAACTGTCACTGGATCACATCTGGCTTGAGTTCAGAGGCTGAACTGAAGGCCAGGCTGCCAAGTGTTCAGTGTGAAACGACTGCCTGACATTTACTGTGTCCAAACCGTAAAATAAATAACAGCACATGGCTAATCTGCATGAGATAAAGTGAGAGCTGTCCTGGCTGACCTGCGCTCTGGTTGGCTGACGGATCAGAGGACAGCAGAACTCTTACAGATCAATGAACGGGACAGAAACAGCATCATGTCATCAGAACTCAGCGTTAAAGTTTCAGACCTCTGCATCAAAACATTCATGACAAACAAACGTTATCTGAATGTTTCTCTGACACGACTGAAAGCCCATAAACATTTCCTGATGATGACGGACGTCTCTGGCCTCTGCACACATGCAGTGGATCTGGTAAAACATTATAATAACTCAGATGATGGAGATTTTTAGCTGAATGTCGTGACATCTTTGGGTTTCAGAAAACCATCTTTTTCACAAGTTAAACAACACTGAGCAAAATTAACAAATCACAATATCACATCATGTCAGAAATAAGAGCATGTGAAACTGAGATGTTCTTCATTTGAATCTAAATCTACAGCAACAAACTGAACAGATCACACATGTTGTGTAGTGCACAGATGTAGACCGGTGACGTATATTAACATACTGAGCATAACACTTCAATCACAATTTCATAACATATAATCACTTATAGATGCATCTCAAATAATCTAAATGACATCAACTTCAGAAAACTTCAAATTATAAAAGATGCATCAGTTTAACATCACAACAAACATCAGCATCAGATCTGAATCAGACACGGCCAACTTCCTTAAACATGATGCCTGTACAGAAAATACATCTCTCTCTATAGTCTTCTCTGTATACAGATGTTTACACACAATACTGCTGCAGTAAGAAAAATAAGCTAAACAGAAACTTCTCAAAGGAACCGTGTGATCCCATCATTTTCCCTACAAGCCTGAAGTGATCAGATGTAAACTGACGTACAGAACCACATCAGAACCGAACACACGACCCAGATCAGAACTTCTGGTGGAGACACTAAAGGTTTCACCTGCTCAACACCTTAAATCCTCCCTCATTTGTTATTTAATCTCTGGAGTGACAACAAACAAACACCGATTCACACCATTAAAACCCCACCAGGATTAACCTCCAGTTAACACCAGTTTCATCCGACACAGCCTCTCTAACCACCAGTTACTCCAACCAGAGACACTGGCTGCAGCCGAGCGGCTGCAAAACACAGGGCAGCCATTTTCTCTCGCGCAGACAATAGCAGACAGTGTTTCACTCGCTCGTGGCTCGAGCTCTTACCCCCTTAAATCTGTCATTTACCTGGTTTCTCCCCAGAGGTTGTCCGGTACTTCCCGGGCTCATGGGCGGCGGGTGATGGCTCCTTTGTTGCCAACCCGGATGGCCCCCACCGTACTGCCCACCGCTGCCCATCTCCGCCGGTCCTTTAGCGCCGTCCTGGCTGCTGTAGTCGCCGGGTGGGTAGTTTGGGTAACCCCTGACACCGCTCGGGGAGGTCAGCAGCTGGTTGAGGGTCGGGGTGTTAGTCGGCTGCGGATTCCCCATGTTATACCTCTGATTCCCGTACGATGCAGCCGCAGATCCCCCCGCTGCTGGCTGCTGCTTGACTGGCTGCCCCCCTGCCGCCGGAGCCTGAGGAGCGCTGCGCGGGCAGCTCATGCCGTATCCCTGCCCGGGGTACGGGCTGCGGTTCCCGAACGGACCGTAGCTGTTGAACTGGTGGTTCGGGAAGCCGTGATCGTGCGAGTTGGGCTGATACGGGTCCATCACGTTGCCCGACATCGCGCCCGTCGCCGCCGCAGCTGCCATGCCAGGGCTTTGTTGTCCGCCATGTTGATGAATAGAGGCCCGGCCGTAGTGCTGACTGTAGCCGTAGGAAGGTGGCTGAAAACCGGGCGCGTGGTGATGTACCACACCGGGGTGGTTATTCCCTTCCGGTCCGGGGGCCTCATTTTGATTATTGTTCACCCTCGGCGGGTTCCCGTTGCCGTTCTTCATCTCAGACTCTCCTCCTCCCCCAGCATTCCCAACATCGGCCCGGTCCTGCAGTTCCCCGCGACCCGGCGATCCGCTCTCCGATCCCGGCTCCTTATTTTCCTGACGCTTCTCTCCCGGTACCGACTCCTCCTTTGGGTCTCGGTCCGGTTTCTTGAGTTCAGAAGGCGGACTGGTGTTGAGAGAGGCAGCGCTGGCGACCTGAGCGGCCATGATGGCCCTCTGTCCTCACGCGAGTCGCTCACAATCAGACGCGAAGCATTGAGTGTAAATACGGCAGTTTTACAACAATCTCCGCGTGTCCCGACTCATCCCGCCCCGCGCTCCGGACCGAATCCGGACTCCGGCGTCTGCTCTGGTTTTACTCTAACTAGCGCCGTGAACTGAGTTCCCGGGATGAACCGAATGGGGTTTGCGGGTTGCGCTGCAGACTACAGCCGACGGACGCGTCGCACCAGCACGAGGCTCAGCGCCATGCAGCCATTTTACCCAGACGCACTGGGAGCAGTAAAACATGGGCTGGCCTCCGTCACAGAGCGGACCGGATTCGTGAACGGGGGGCTGGGTAGGGGGTGTTAAATTGACGTTGCATAACGACGAGGTTGAAAACGGCTCCTAGAGAGGTTTTGTGGGCCTGGTGCAGGTATAGGGAGGAAATGAACCCGTGAAGCTGGCCGTAATGGTTGCATGAATTCCTCCCATTAGGCTGCGCTGGTTTAAAGACGTACCGCCCGTGAAACATCGCTGCAATACAGCAGCTCACAAACACCATAAACCTGCACACAACACCAGTAA
>JBAJNP010008122.1:0-20932 GCA_036877545.1 Yasuhikotakia modesta | reverse complement strand
TGTGTGTGAGCGTGCGTGTGTGTGAGCGTGCGTGTGTGTGAGCGTGCGTGTGTGTGAGCGTGCGTGTGCGTGAGCGTGCGCGTGCGTGAGCGTGCGTGTGTGTGTGCGAGCGTGTGTGAGTGTGTGTGTAACCCTTAAGAATTTCCTGAGCATGTAATGAGCAGTGGAGTTCAACCAAAACAAAATAAATATTTTAATATCAGGAGTGAATTAGTTAATAGAGATTACATATAAACTGTTATCTCTTATCACTCATAGCAGATTATGATGGTAAAGTACAACATTGCTTAATTGCTTCATTTGTTGACATCACAGTAGCAGCCCAACAGCGGCCCGTCACAGCCTGATGTTAGTCTCTCACATCTCTCTGCTGGTTCATTAAACCGCTCTGTCTCCCGCAGTTAGAGAGAGAGAGAGTGTTGATGCAGGACTGGCAGGTCTTTGTAGCTTCTGCAGAAGATCAAGACGTTCATTAGAGAAAACATGTGCAGCAGAGTCTTCAGTGAAAGCTGGAGGCTGTCTCTGAGTGTGTTCTGGTGAATTTACCTCAGCGTTTTGTGTGGCCTGTGAATATTGTTTCATTAGACGTTCGATTCTGTCCTCATAGCCGCTATCGAACCCTGATTGGTAATAATGTCACCTGCTTAACAAGCAGCACTTACCTCACGTCTCTTCATTAGGCGGGTTCAGCTGTTTATGTTTTATTGATTTAACGCTCGTGGGCTCATGTAAGGTCACCGGCACTAGCTGCCGCTCTCAGGCCTGTTATTTTGGCGACAGGTTGGTGAGGTTGACGTCTGTTCGTTTTGCCCAGCTTGCATAAAACCTGCAGCCATATATAGAGCGATTGTGTTGCATTGCTAACCACAGAAAGTGTTTACTCTCCCTCTCATAAAACTGCTGCTGGAGGACGAATGATGTCATTTCCTGCTCGGTCCACAAACCACTTCCTCTTTTGGCGTGTCTCAGTCAGTCAGACTGAGGCAGGATCTGCCCCTTTGTTCATCTGATTCAGGAAGTCAGCCCACCCTTCCTGTCGAGAGCTTCTCACTTCTGCAGGGGCAGAATGGCTCATAATTGCCCCACTTTTGCCCTGCTCATGAAAACTGCCACAATTTAAAGCCATTAGGGCAATTCTACCACTAACTATCATTGATGTGAACTTTGATAATGTGATAAATGATTGATAATGAACCTTGATAAATAATAAACTTTTACAGAATATATTTGATATATATACAATGAAACAATGAATATTGTGATATCCTGGTGGCAGTTTTAAATGGACAGTATAGTTCAGTAAATGAGTTACATTTCCATCATTTGATTCATTCATCCTTTGATTGTAAGGCAGTGAAAGCTGAAGAAGAAAGAAATGTTACTGGGAAGTTAGATTTCCTGTCGTACAGAACATCCAAGTTCTGTCTGTGAGTGCATCACATGACCATTAGTGTGACACTCATCTGTGGTTAATCTGTCTGTCTGTTAATCACACATTACCATCAGAGGTCTGTGTGTGTGTGTGTGTGTGTGTGTGTGTGTGTGTGTGTGTGTGTGTGTGTGTGTGTTAATGACAGTGTGTGTAATTATATCTCATATATCTGTCACCTCTGCTGATGTCATTCAGTTACTCACATTTGCAGGAACTGAAGATTCAATGAAATAACATTCATGTCAGAATCTTACAGACAGAGATGCAACATAATGCAATGATGTTACAGACAGAGTTTAATTCTTTTCCCTTCTGTCTGTACTTACTGTCCTGTCTGTATGTACAGTTAGCTGTAGCTGTGTCTTCTGTTTTTCAGTCTCTCAGCAGAGGACAGGAGAAAGCAGTCGCTCTAAGGCATGAATAACAGACTGAGAACCCCTCAGGTCTCTTTGAGGCCGATAGAAACGTTTCTCTGAGGAACACGTCCACCTCTCCAGCAGCTGTTGTCAGAAATAACACTGTTCTGAGATTGCTGTAATGTCTTTTCCTAACTTACACCACTTCCTGCTTACAACTTCCTGTTTGATCCAGAGGCAGAGGAACCACATTGGCTGACTCACGGCTCTCTGGTTTGATTATTTATTCTTTCAGATCTGTGTAGGTGGAAGTTTGAGCTGTTTGGATCAGTGCCCTGTTATCACAGACGGCTGGGCTGTCAGCAGCCCGTGACTGTGAGGTGATTAGAAGATGGATTAGGAAAGAACTTCAGCTAAATGAAGGGAAATCCCTCAGTGTTTGTTTAGACAGGGAGACATACAGAGGAAATAACGCTGCTTCCTAAGAACGACTGTATGATGAGAAACACCTGAATGATTTATGATAAATGTTGATAAATTTTACGTTGATGAATATTGTGAATAGACAGTTTATTCTTACACATTTTTTACAGTGTTATGGACAAACCAAATATGACAACAGCCTGTATCTTGTCTTCCTTTCATGTTTAAATCTGAGACAGAGAGCCCCAGACTGCTTCCAAGATTATGTGATAGACATTGTTGCTCCAGTAAGAAATGAAAGAGTGTCTTTATGTCTTTAAATGTGTTTGGGCTGAGCGATGAAACCCCAACATTTTCACTTCATACGTGCCTCAGATAGACCCCCTCTCCGGGGAGGGTGACCTGTCACTCTAAACTCTTTATAAAGTTCTTGTAGGAAGAGTGTCAGTCGTGGCCGTACCTTTGAACAGACCAGCAGCGCTGAGCTGATCATTAGCTCAGAGCAGCTCAGCGGCAGGAAGTGGAGGTTGGTAAAGGCAGGAAATACAGACACCTGGTTGTGAAGCTCTGAGGAGGTGCGAGAGAGAGAGAGAGAGGGGTGAGAGAGGGGGTGTGAGAGAGAGAGAGAGAGGGGTGAGGGGGGGGTGAGAGGGTTTGGCACTAGTGTGTGAAGAAGAGATGAATAAAAATGAATGCAGAGCTTTGTGTATGTTTACACCTTTCATGCTTCATCTGCTACTAGTTTAACTCTGTCGTGGGTTACGTCATCACAGCTGTAAATTAAACTGTGGAAAGTATTCACTTTTGATTTAGAAATGGTAAACTTTATCAATTTTATCATTTATATCACTTATAAATACAGAAGTCCCTGAACGTCTACAGTCATTTTCTGCTTTGTGTGACGGCAGACTGATGGTATTGGCACTGCTCTGATATTTGTATTGCATAAGTCTTGTTTGCCCTTGAAGGTTAGTTCTAGTCAATGATTCGCAATCTGCAGTTTATCATTCCTGAAACGTGAAGTGTGTGTTTTGTGTTACTGAGCGAGGCGGTGCGCTGATGTGTGTGTGAAGAGGAAGGGGTCGCCGGGTCATGTTAAAGTGGGAGTTTAAGTTCTCCTGATGTTGTGTGTTTAAGTTGAATCACGACACTTTAACCTTGAACAGTCTGGATTTTCAGACGCCATAATACAAGACCCCTTTATTCAAGACCCTTCAAGAGTCTGTCCTCTGGAATATAGACAGCTACAGGACTTTCTGTCCGTACTCACTCATTCTTCACATTTCTTGTTTTTCTTAAATGTGGTATCTTGATTAGCTATCACATTTCCTTATTTGTGTTTTTCATTTCCCCATCTTTACTGAAGTCTGTTTTTCACCGTTTTCTCTGTTTTACTCAAGGCATGTTTTCCCGCTCTGAAATCCGTGGCTGATTTTCCCTCGTTTCATTTTCCCTCGTTTCAGTCTTTCCTTTTGAAGACTGGAATTTCAATCGGCCGCACACAGAGACTCACACCTCAAACCCACAGAACCGAAATGAGTTTTCCTTGCCTTGGCTTTGTAACCATGGATACCGCTACAGGAAAACTGCCTCCGAGGATGAGGACGTGTCGGCACAGAACTTCCATTAAATGAAATTAATTAGCAGCTGAAAACGAGATCGCTAATGCTAATAAATCGTGCCTGGTTTAAAAAGCAGGGCTTGTTTTTTTCCCTAAGTTATGCCTTGAATTTGTCTGGATGATAATCAGTGTCTAGAAATAAATTGGTTAAGAAATAAATTCTTTTGAAATCTCAAACATGTATTGAGTGCAAGAACCTCATCCATCCAGTTGTTGTTTATTTTGATGCAGTTACAAACATACAGGCTGATTTTAACTTTTATTTTTTATCAATAGGCTGTGCATCTGTTCAGCGCTGTTCTCCTGCGACTTTCATTTGTGTTCCTCTGACAAATGTAAAACTTTATTTTTAGTGTTGTGGATGGAGCAGAAAGCCTATAGTTAGTCAAACATCAGTCTCATTCTCTCTGTCTCCTGTTGTCCTTTAGGTAGACACTCTCAGATTACTCGCGTTACTTTTTTGGGCCTGAGGGTGACCGTTTAAATTTATCAGACCCTCTGTTGCCTACAGCGCTGTGTGCTGTAAGGACAGCAAGCAGAGGTAAAGATCTTCAGTCTCATCTGTACTGAGTGCTGAGGGTTGGGTGGATGTTGTGTGTTGCGCAGGCTGGCACTCAGAACAGGAAGTTCAGGGCGGTAACCTCAGTCTAACTTCCTGTTAGACAGGAAGTTTGAATAGTGGCTGTTTCACTCAAGCAGTGATCCAAAGCAAACATCTCTGGGCAAGCATCCGCCGTGATGAATGAACAAACACCAAACCACAGTGTTTTCCCATCAGACAAAAGAGCTCTGTTGGGTTACACGACGCTAGAAGTTTCTCCTCCGCTTTCTACCCCTGAGGAGATGCTGAACTTGTCTTGTGCTTTTCATGCTCTTTGTAAATTAGTGTAGAATGAAGATGGTTTGATTCTGCAGGAAGATCAGATCAACAGACTAACACAAAGCCCTGCTCTTGGGATTATCACCCAAATCTTGCTTTGGTTTCTGAGAAACTGCAGCTGTGACACCATCCCTCACCCTGAGAAACTGATGACATGTGTAAGACAGGAGTTTTGGTCTTGTGTAGATCAATGTTTCAGCTGTTGGCAGGAAGTTGCTTCAGTTTGGCAACGTTTAAGGAAACTAATTTCATCATTTTGAAAACCATATTTTTACATGCCAGGGCTGGAATAACAAATATCACAAAGACACGTAACAGTGGTCATAAATAATTAGACATCAGATGCCAACTACTGTAGTAGCAGGAGTCCATATTTCCTTCTGGTGTGAGATTGTTCAGTTTGCAGAAACCTCTGTTTAGCATTTAGTGTGAAGGGATGATTTTATGCTGTATTAGACATGGTCCAAAATGACGTCTTCCAGATAGAATAAAGAGTCACTATTGTTATGCATTCTCATCATCTGCATTCCCTGATTTACTGACCACATTCGGAAAATTGCCTTCCTTCTTTCCTTTAATTTGGCGTGAAATGCAGGTTTCTGAAGCGTGACTGAACTGTGAGCTGTTGAAGAGACTCTGTGGAGAGTGGGTGGCATTTAAAAGCGTTTTGCTTTTCACGGTCTGTGACCCTCTAAAGGTTATCAGTGTGTCTAGTTGACCCTCATGAGCAAAGAAGATGATGTGAAAGAGTCTTCCGTTGCTGACACAGATCTTCTGTCGATTCAGGAGCGTTCAGAGTCTGTAAGTAAGATATTTTTCATGAAATATCTTCTAGTTCTTTTATTTAAATTCTGCTTGTTTTAATAACAGCAAGATTTAGTTGATGGTGGCATCTACACAGGCTTTGACACTGGGTGAAAATACAAGCTTCCTCTTCAGTGGCATCTTCTCTAGGTCTGCTGGTGACGTTCTGCGTTTGACTCAAAACCTCAACTTCCCTTCAGCTCTCAGTCTGACCCATCATCTCATAACAACATTATCTGATGCTCTCAAACTCATTTGCGTTTGTTTGTTGATGTCCTACATCATGCCAGAGATTTAACTTATGGTCAGTGACCGTATCCGTTCCTGTGTTTGTTGTGCCGTCAGAATCCAGCAGGCGGTTGTTTTCACAACTGACGTGGGCTGTGATAGCAATCGTTCGCTGAGGTAACCGCCAAGGGCTGTAAGATCCAGAAAACTGAGCTTATCATCTCACAATCTCCTGTGTTCTGTGCTTTACATGCAGGACAGCTTCGGCTAAACTGTGTCACAGAGACCAGCAGATGAGATGAAGGGGAACACCATTGGGACATCAAAATAATCAATAAAATAATTATAGATCAGTTTTCACCTTGTGACAGTTGCAGAGATGCTACAGATGGATCACACGTCCAACTTTTTGCTTTTGGCGTTGCTTAAAAATGTGCTGTAGTTGTTGTGTATGCATGTGATTTGATCAGCGCTAGCTTGAACTAGCTGCAGTGTTTGTTTCCATCAGACTGCGTGACGTTTGTTTCAATAGCAAACAAAGGCGGGTGATCGAGGAAAAAGTGGTGAGAGAGACAAAATGTTAAAAAAGTAAATGGGGGGGAAAGGAGTTTGCATTAATACAATCCTTCACTGAAGTGTTGACTGCAGCCTCCATGAACCTCCATGTGAGGTGAAACTCAAGCTGTGTTTGGAGTCGCTGAACTACCTTAAACTGTTTTCTGTGAGACGTTACTTCAGTGCACACGTGAACATACCTCACTGTCTCTTCCAGACACATGCTGTGTGTTATTCATAGTCTGTTTGTGCTGTAATGTGTAGTAACGGTTGGTCAGGATCGTCGCTTGAATGAGAGACGAGAGGCATGTTACTTTTGTAAAGTTAAACTGCAAAATTTCATTTCCACAGTCAAATGTAAAGCGATCTCCTTCACTCTGTCTAATAATGTATTTCGATTGGCCAGGAGTGTTTTGTTAGTGAGGGAAAGAGAGCGAGAGGGCATGGAATCAACACAAGGGCAGAAAAGCGACGCTAGGGTTCAAACAATAGCATCTCTGTTAGCCCTGCAGGAGGAAATCACTCCGTATTCCTGCTGCGTTTTCCAGAACTCCTCACAAACCATCTGCAGGTGCTGAAAAACGCTCCCATCACACTTATCTGGGGTCGCTCACGTCTCATCCTGTAGCTCTGAGGACTGGGTGTCAGGTCAAAGACGCCGTGTTCAAGTGTGACTGAACACAGCGTTGAGTTGTAGAGTTCTGCACACACACAGTGTTTAGTTGTGTTGAGCAGATGATGTTTTGAGTGATGTGATAACGTTTGAGTTTCACCACAAGTAATAAATGACTTCTGTGGGATCTTTGGTAAAACATTTGAGCAACTAACCCCTTCCTCCTCCTCCTCTCACTTCCTGTTTTCTTTTTCTTCATTTTTTGTCTTATTACAGGTTACCATGGCAACACAAGTGGTGCTGTTTCCTGCACTTTTTCCTGCACATTTTCCTGCACATTTTCCTGCACATTTTCCTGTACGGTCAAACAACATGTTTGTTCTGTTTTTCACTCATTTAAAACATTCTGTTTGTTCTCAGTCTCAAACATCAGAGCTTGGCAGAAACATGAGGGAAATGAAAACCAGAGTAACAGGAACAGGAAATATTAATGGACTGGCTTGTTTGTTGCAACATATTGTTCCGTAAGATCCACAAACTGGCGTGTGCATCAGGGACAGCAAATTACCGGACTGTTTCAGTTAACTTGATGTTATTCCAGATGTTCCAACATTTCCAGTAGAAGCTCCAGGTTTCCAGTGCCCATCAGACCGGCCCTTGACAGATCCGGCCTGTTCCCAGATCAGTGGTGTTCTGTTTGCTGTATTGACACATTAGTATGACTGTCAGGAGAAATGTAATGTAGATTCAGTAATAATTCATACAGGGTGGTTCAGCTGTTAATAAATAAATGCACATGAACGCATGCATTTATTTATTAACAGTAGTTTAAGTTCTGTAGTTTATTGTTGATTATAGTTACATAATTGTGTATAATGATGAAAAATAAAGTGTTTCAGAAATGTTGTGTAACACATTGAACACAGATTTAGTGTGATCTACATTTCCTGTATCATTAAAAAGTGTGTGCCTGTCTGCAGACAATATATATTAATATTTAAGGACAAAAGTCACTGAAGACATTAAAAAGTCTTTAACTTTGGCTAAAGGACAAATGACTTTAATAAAATGAGTTTTAGTTCAGTCTGCAGTCCTAACTCAATTTCTGGAGCAAATTACATTTTAAATTAGAAGGGGGGTCGATACAGTATAATGCTGTGATGTGTTTTGCCTCTGTATTGAATACATTAGATTATCGGCACAAAAGTTATTTTGTTTAATATTTTTGTATGTTTTGGCTTACACACGCATAGCTGTGACGTTTATTACAAGGTACAAATGATGTAAAAACGTCAAACTGTATTTAGTTTATTTGCACATTTGCAGATTCACGTTTAGGTTTGATTCTGAATCAACGTTGGACGTCACGTTTGTTGATTCAGTGTGGATGTGGTTTTATAAGAGAATCAGTCTTTGGTGGGTAAAACATTAAAGACATGCAGTGTGCTGCAGTATTTTGCAACATGTATGAGTTGCAATATATGCATTACAAAACCTCTCAGTTCAAAATCAATGGCAAGATCTTATAGTTGTTACTTTTGTCACGTTCATAGCAAGGATTGCTTGTGTTATTAATCTCAGTCTGTGAATTGATCTGGGCTGTACTTCTGTGAAAACAGATCTTGTGTTTGTTTCAGTTCTTTTTTTACCTGCTTCATGGTTTAACACTTGATTATTTTTCACGCAGCTGTGTAAATGTGATATTGCCTGACTGCGTCTGATGACAGCAGATGAGTTGAGAAGTTTGTCTCCATTAAGGCTCTTTAGCGTCTCACTTCATCTCGCATTAACACCAGACAGATATAGCAGTTTTCTGAGAAACAGATGTGACTCTTGTCTGCTTGTCCCTCCTCTCATCATCTGTTATTAGGTGTTAATCTGTCGTTGCTCTTTTACACACGACCACCAAAAACCTGATCAGCGCTGCATTAAAACACCACTCGTTCTCTGACTGCTAAAGTAGTAAGAGGGACTAAACACCTCGGGTTAGTTTGCAGTTAAATTGTGTGAATGTTCATAATACTAGTTTTAAGGGATATTAAAGAAGATGCATGTGTAAAAAATTTGCTATTAAGGATGTGAGACGGTATTGGTCAGCCTCTTAAAAGAGGACGGGGCCTTTGTCTTAAAGACACTGCAGTTATGTGTCAGTGTGGAATCAGATCTTCCTGCACTGGTTCTGGCAGAACTGGGCTGCTGTCCGTCTGTATCTGAGCTCAGGGGCTGAGACCAAAGACATGAGACATTAACACCAAAGCCTTTATGTCTTGTGTCTTTCTGATGTTGTGTGTGTGTGTGTATTATATGATCTGTGGTCTGTGTACAAAGACGAGCAGTCTGTTGTATGAGTGTACTATAGTTACTATATAGAAACTATTGTGTCTGTAAATGTAGTTTTATAGTACTCTCAGTTTGTTTTCTGTGACTGGAACCCATGATTGTAGTGTTGCTAGCATTGTGATTTGTGTGTCTCTTGTCTCTCTCTCTGTCTCTCTCTCTGTCTCTCTTTCTGTCTATCTCTCTGTCTGTCTCTCTGTCTGTCTGTCTTAAACACACACACTCAGATCGGCAGTGAGACTGTGTTAAACTCCTCTGTTTGTGTTTATCTGTGATCATTTATCTCATGGGCAAAACTTACACGGACTATTAAAAACGTTTAATGTTTTATTAAAATGACTGTGAAGTTACATATTGAAACTTGAAGCTGTTTGTCTTCAGTGTGCAGACAGGTCCGATCAGTTCTGATAAAGTCTGTTTTACATTGTGGTTTGTTCTGGCCAGAAGCCCATTAATTCCTCTGGCTGAGATCACAGGTCGCATCATTGGCTGATGTTTGTCTGTTCTGCAGGTTCATGAATAGACAGATAACTGCTCACATGACAGATAAAAGAACTTGTCTCTCCACTTTCTCAGTTTTCAAAATATGCTGAAGGTATTGTCAGTGGAAAATGACGTGTAATATATTGTATAACAGAAACGGTGTGTGTGTGTTATCTTTCAGCAGACTGATTCAGAACCTTTGCACCATGACTTCTGCAAAACCAGCCAGTCAGATCTGCATGCTGTAGCTTGTTGTTTGCTAGTTATAAGGGAAAAAAATGTTTGTATATTTCTCATGCAGACGTAGTTGTGTAGTTTACTGTAGTTTACTGTAAGTGTTTGCTTGAGCTCTGATGCTTGTAAAGCTGTCAGATGCGTCTAATGATGTTCTTGTTTTTTGTGTTCTGTACAAAGATTTCTTCAGATGGGTTTGGAAAGCTGGAGATCTGCTGTCTGTCACGGGACAGCACACACACACACCACAGATACACACACTCATCACACACCACAGATACACACACACACACACACACACTCATCACACACAACAGATACACACACACACACACTCCTCACACACCACAGATACACACACTCATCACACACCACAGATACACACACACACTCCTCACACACCACAGATACACACACACACACTCCTCACACACCACAGATACACACACACACTCATCACACACCACAGGATTAATGAGACACACACACACACACACAGTTATTTAGCAGAGGGCAAGTGTTTAATATATCTCACCAGCACACAACCTCTAGCCAGGAGTTTGTTTACATCAGCAGAGGTCTCTGAGGAGCTGTTACAGTCATTAGACAGCAGAGCTCTGCTGTAATGAAAGATCTCACAGGCCTGCAGGAGTTACTGATGCTGCAGCAATGAACCACCTCAATCTTCTGTCGTTCCTCTTCTATTGATCGTCACACTTGAGGGATGAAGTTCAGATAATGTGTGTGTGGTGAGGAGACACGTGATCACAGGTCATGAGAATGACCTCCACGCTTCTGTTAAATTGATCTCAGGTCAGCACACACGCGTTAGTTACACTTCAGTTATTCTGTCTGTGGTGCTGAGGTTTGCGTGAGGTCTCGCCTCACACCTCTGACTCTTCAAGAAGTTAGTTCTCCAAACTGTTAACCATGAAAATGAAGTTTGTGTTGTTTTCGTTAGTGACGTTCTCTCAATAGGCAGAACAAATGAGAGCATAGCAACACCCTGGTTACCATCACCACAATATTCTGACATCATAATGTTGAGTTTTCATGTTTCATTTTAAGAATGTAAGAACAGTTTCTCTCTCTGATGTGGGGAGATTTACTGCTCGGCTCTTGGCAATATTTTTGCTGTATTTTCAGTATTTTCACACCATTTCCTCTATTTCTCTCTGACATTTCCATCCAGCGGTTCAGCTGTATTGTTAGTAAACACAGCTTAAGAAGATGTCAGTGTCTTATTTCCCTCTCTCTCTGAGTCACTGAAATAATCAGCCGTCTTTTTTTTCTGCTGGGGTTGAACAGTAGAGGTTTATTCTGACAGTTTTCCCTGTGGGAACATGGCAACTATAAAGAGTTCTCTGTCTCTGTTTAAAGGAAATGTTTGTGTGTAGATGTTGTTTCTGTATATAAATTAATAATCATTTTAAACATGTCACAATGCTGTCTTGTGCTGTAGTCAGTTCATAGGTTGTACTTAAAAACTCTTTCCATACTTTTAATTTAATTTTAATATTTCTATTATTTTTATAATAAAATGTTTAAAATGTACCTTTTATCAAACCTTGATGTCATAATAAATCCAGCCTGTGACATCACTTCCTGCTTATCCCTTCTACTGAAATTCAAACATTACATCATCGGCACGGCTGTGATATCAGATCACGCTGGTGGAAGTGAGCTAGCCAAGACAGACCGCAGACTCAGAACAGAACACATGATGTGTGAATTATACAGGAACCCCGGGGTGATCGTTCAGTGTTATGAAGAGAGTGTGATTAGTTCATTTCTGCTGATGTGACGTCGCTGTAGGGCTGGATCTGAATTTCTGTGGGACTATAGATAGGAAGTCTGTTAATACCCCTGTTTGAAGCTCAGTGTTTCTGTCTAAAGTGAAGAGTTTTGAACTGATGGAAGCCTGGGGCATTAACAGAGTCTGTGTGTGTGTGTGTGTGTGTGTGTTTGTGTTTGTGTTTGTGTTTGTTTGTGTGTGTGTGTGTGTGTGTGTGTGTGTGTCAGGCTGATTCAGCTGTAATTGTCGTGACCTAAATGTTGGTAAACAGTCATTGCTGGCCACACAGCCTGTCACATACACACTGGCTTCTTTGTCTTTATATCACACACACAGAAAGACTGTAGAGCAGGAAGGCCCCAGAACCGACATGAATCTGGGTGGAAACAGGGGAACTGGGACAATAGCTGCTTGACTCTTTGGTATTTCAGGAGCCGGACGAGGAAAAAGCATTTAGCTCTTTTGTGCTGTTACATCCTTTAATGGTGTTACATCCTTTATTAAACACATGTGAGAGTTTGTTGTTTGCATATGATTTAGCTGCATGTTAATGTGGTTCCCAGAAAACTGAACTCGTTTCCTTATGTGACGATCACATCTGTGTTTCTTACACACACACTTTACACCGCATGATTAAAACCTGCTGATCCGCTTCAGATGTTAAACTGAAATGTGACTTTTGTTGCTTCTCGCTCAAACTTCTTAAATTTAATCGATTTGGACTGAAAGCCTCAGTCCACAGACATACGACACGACCTGCAAAAACAAAATAAAATTAAAGCTATAAACAAGCAGACAAATAAATATTTCAGGCAGCCCAATAAACAACTGACAGTTTTATTCTATTATTAGATATAAATGGGGGCATAAAGCGATCCCACCCGCTCGTCTGCGTCTGAAACAGCTCATTGATCAGACCTGAGCCCGACACAAGAGTTTCACTGTTCTCAGAACAGTTCTGCCGCTCTTTAGTTAACATCTCTGTGCATCTGTGATTTGGCTCATTTATGTCACGTGAACTGTGTGTGTAGTTTCTGTAGTTCTTCTGAAGTAAACTGTGTATACGGCAGACAGAAGCGTGTGTGTATTCAAATAAACTGTGTGCTGTTAAAGTCTGCAGACTGGTGCTGCCTCAGCGAGACCAGCCTGTGGACCGGATCACGCCTCACTCGTGAAGGCCTGGAGATTCCCAGAATTCAAGCAGAAAGGAACAAATGCCTAGCAACAGCACGGCAACCAGGACGAAGAGCTGAGAACACTCACAGTACCAGAAGAGAGAGAGAGAAAAAGAGAGAACTGTAGTCTGTTAATGAGATTAAAGAGATCACATTCACGCAAGATCTTTGCCTTTTAAGTAAGGAAATACTTAATTATTTTATAATGTGATGAAGAGGTGAGTAAATTGGTTTAAAGAGGGCTAAACTAGATAAGACTGGCAGAGTGGAAGATAGAGGAGAGAGAGAGAGAGAGAAAGTGAGTCCTGGGTCACAGCCTCACAAACAGCTGAATTATTTAGTCTTTGTAAAGATGTGTACCTGAGACCATAATAACTACACAACTCTAAACTTCATCCAGAGACACTGACTCTGGATCAGTGTGCACCTGCTGGTGCTGCCATGTCACTGCACTGTACCCCTGCACTGTACCACTGCACTGTACCCCTGCACTGTACCACTGCACTGTACCCCTGCACTGTACCCCTGCACTGTACCCCTGCACTGTACCCCTGCACTGTACCCCTGCACTGTACCACTGCACTGTACCACTGCACTGTACCACTGCACTGTACCACTGCACTGTACCACTGCACCCCTGCACCCTGAGAAGGATCCGTATCCACACTTTTGGCTTCTGTGTGTCCTTTGTAATTCTGAATGAGATTTTTGCAGATAATTGATCACGGCCTGTGAAACTGAACTACAGATTGTTGTGTCAACAATACCTGATTTTACTCAGACGAAAAACTGTCACAACCTGCAGCAAAAACTCAAGCTTTCATGTCTGATAAATCTGTTCTCTGAGGATTAATTTATGCTCACAGCTTATGTTTGTTTATCTCATGCTCATGATGTGGCACAAACAGTTGTAACAGAATAAGTGTTGGTGTTAATCTGCAGCTGCATGTCACAGGAGCCGTGCAGATAGGTGTGACTGCAGTCTGAACCCTCTGTGTTTGAGTGTGAAATCATCTCTTCACTTAAAGAGTGTGGCTGGGTTGGGGGGGCGACAGCTGCACTCACACTGTCAGAGATGTTGAACCTTGTAGGGTATCTCCTGACACCCCGCCACACACACACACACACCTCCTCCCTGTTAGTTTGCTCTCCTGCATTAATGCATTTCAGTATGACATTATCCACATCTCAGGGTTTAATTGCATTATTTTCTGCATAGTTTGGATCTTAAATAATGTGTGTGTGATCTCCTGACATGTGTGTTGGAGACGTATGTGTCACTGGGGATCTGACTCTGTGACGTGGCTGTGTGGGTTTATTTTTGAGATGCTAGCAGGCGCTCACGGGTCCGGAAGTCTGTTGATTAGCATGCAGTCATCTGATAACTGTTGTGTGTTTATGGAATGAAAATGAGGGAGTCAGATGTCAGCCCAACTTTCCCTCCCACTTCCTGTTTGTGAGGCACTCAGGCGTCTCCATTAAAGGCTAAACATAATAAACGGGTCTGAGAGGAAGAGGATGGAATGATGAAGGTCCAAAACTGAAGTCAGCAGGAATACAGTTACTGGAAGTGTGAACACTCACACACACACTCACACACACACACTGCAGAACGGGCATTAGCGCTAATACTCTGACTAGACTGGATTTCCTGTGTGACAGAGAAGTGTGTGTTTTAACTGTTGTGTGTTTGTTTTGTGTGTTTCTGTCACAGGTGCTGGAGAATCAGGAAAGAGCACAATCGTCAAACAGATGAAGTGAGTAAACATCGTTCTTCCCTTATATTGATTCTCTGTCTTCACACACATACACACACACACACACTTTTCCCTGGTGTAAAATAAGCCTCACCGCTACTGTTTAAAAACGTTTAAAACAGTTTGAGCTGCCAATCAGAGCTGCAGTTTTGGGCATCACATGATTAATGAAGTGTACCTGCTATCATAAAAAATGATGTCTAGGTAGGCAGCACACTATGTTTTGGGACACAGCCGATGTCTGTCCCAGATGTGTGTGTGTGAGAGTACACAAGTGCTAAATATCCAGTAAAGCACAGCTCCACTGAGTGTGTGTGTTGTGCAGGATTATCCATGAGGACGGATACTCAGAGGAGGAGTGTAAGCAGTACAGAGCCGTGGTCTACAGCAACACCATCCAGTCCATCATGGCCATCATCAAAGCCATGAGCAACCTGATGATCGAATTTGAGGACAGCGCCAGGGCGGTGAGTCAGGGGCGCCATATAAGCGAAATGTGTAATTCCTTCTTTACATTTACAAACGGAGGTGTCTGCTGTGTGACAGGACGACGCCCGGCAGTTGTTTGCTCTGGCCGGGTCAGCAGAGGAGCTGGGCAATCTGCCCGATGATCTGTCTGCTCTCATCTGCAGACTGTGGGCTGACGGAGGAGTTCAGAACTGCTTCACCAGAGCCCGAGAGTACCAGCTGAACGACTCGGCTGCATAGTGAGTTATCACACGCATTACCCAACACATTACTCAACACCAGTGCTCAGGAGCAGAAACTCTGATGCTAACAGTTGAGGATCCAGTAGCTTTTAAAGAAGGGTTAATGTTTTCTCAGGCTGCACAGACTGGATCAGTGGAGGGCAGGATTGTTGTTCTGTTCTCACAGCAATCACAGTCAATCTGCTCAGAGTGTGATGATAAATATGTGTGTGTGTGTGTGTGTGTTTTCATGGGTGGGTGGAGAGAAGTGTGGTTTTACAGAGGCTAACTGTGGGACAACCACACCCTCCCCACCCTCAGAACTTTGTGTGTGTGTGTGTTTTGTGTGTTTGCACACCTGCTTTTCTGCTTCTTGTGGTAAATTGCATGTAAATCACTGAAAAGCGAAATGTGACTCAATCCTTTTATGGCGGCACTCAGGCAATATAAGTTATAATTGGCTTTTATTACAAGCAGTGACTGTACATGGAAAGTCCCACAGGGAAACACAGCCTAACACAAGGTTGTGTGTTGAGTCTCCTCACATCCAGTATAATGTAAGTAAGAGTTCAGGAGGGCTGTGATGTAAAGTTGCTGGGATCACAGCACTGATTAACAAACAAACAAATCAATGGTTATGAGTTATTGATCTGAGTGAAATGATTTATTTATTAATATGAGATGAGACCACCGAGTCACTGTCTAACTCAATGCACACACACACACACACACACATATATATACACATATACACACATGTAACTGTTCTGCGGGTGTGTACACAAGTCGTGAGCTTCAGTGTGTGATGAGAGAATTTCAGCTCTTTCTGTTTGATTGTGGTTGTTTTTGATTGGTTTGAGTCAGTGAGCTGTGAGTGTCTACAGGGATCCTCAAAAATAATAAACTGTTAGAAGTACAACATCTGAGAACCAGAGAGAACCGTTCTGAGACTCATACGCAGGACTCTGTTCTCAGTAATTCAGCTGTGAGCCGTGTGGAGGAGAGGTTGAGCTTGTGGTGAGATTTTAAGCAGAGCTCTGGAGGGTTTTGTTGGGGTTTAATGATGCAGTAACGTTCAGTGTAAGCAGGCGCTTGCCCGAGGGTCTGATCTCAGATCAGTGTTGTCGTGTGATTTCATCAGCTTTTCTTTGGCAGTTGAATGAAGACCTGCAGCGTCATTTTGGCAGCTTCCTGTTGAGACGAGTGACTAAGACTCTGTTTATCTGATCTGAACTCTGATTGGACGGTTTTATCTTTTTTCTTTTGTGTATAAATGTAAGAGTTTAAAGTCACAGACCTCTGCAGTAATGTGTGTGTGTGTGTGTGTGTTTGCAGTTATCTGAACGATATGGACAGGATAGCTAAAGCTGACTACATCCCAACCCAGCAAGACGTGTTAAGGACCCGAGTGAAGACCACTGGCATCGTGGAGACACATTTTACCTTCAAAGACCTTCACTTCAAGTGAGAAACATCTGCGGATTGAGCTGCAGCGCGTCTGTGTTTCGCTCTTGATGTTTGCTGAGATTTCTCTTCACACTCTCTAGCGTAGCGCTGCGAGGGGACGCTAACACATGTGTTCACACCTCACACACCCTCCTCACAAAGCCTCTGTCCGCTCACCACAAACTCTCCAGCCCTCCAGCTGGAATCCTAAAATAATTTCTGCCCCATCCACGGGTTCAGGATTAATTTCTGTAAACATGTTGATGTTTTTCAGTTTGGTGAGTTTGTGAGGTTTATCGGGGCTGCAGAGACTCTTTGAGCCGGTTGCTTTAATCTGCAGGAGAAATGTCAGACCAACCTTTAGAAAGATCAAACGCAAAGCAGCTCTCGCTGTTACTTTGGACCTGTGTTCTGGAAATGATATTAGGGTCGGTGATTTAAAGGCAGGATGGTTTGTGGTTGAGAGATTATTTCCTGGAAACGCAGGTGATGTGTTTTCAGGTCTGTGCTGGTACAGGGACAGGTGTGACCTGCAGAAACGAATGACCGCATCAGACAGGAAGTCTCTGCTGTAATGTTCTCACTCATGTCTCATCCATACCGTCTGTATCACCATAGAAACAACATCCGACACACGTCTGTATTATTAATAATTAATAATATTAAAATATTATTATTAAAATATTATTTTAGTTCAGGATGTTTGATGCGGGTTCTGTGTGTGTTCAGGATGTTTGATGAGGGTTCTGTCTGTGTTCAGGATGTTTGATGAGGGTTCTGTGTGTGTTCAGGATGTTTGATGCGGGTTCTGTCTGTGTTCAGGATGTTTGATGAGGGTTCTGTCTGTGTTCAGGATGTTTGATGCGGGTTCTGTCTGTGTTCAGGATGTTTGATGAGGGTTCTGTCTGTGTTCAGGATGTTTGATGAGGGTTCTGTCTGTGTTCAGGATGTTTGATGAGGGTTCTGTCTGTGTTCAGGATGTTTGATGAGGGTTCTGTGTGTGTTCAGGATGTTTGATGTGGGTGGGCAGCGTTCCGAGAGGAAGAAATGGATCCACTGTTTTGAAGGGGTGACGGCCATCATCTTCTGCGTGGCCATGAGCGCGTATGACCTGGTGCTGGCTGAAGACGAGGAGATGGTGAGATGGTTTGATCATAATTCACTTCTGTAACTTTTCATTTTTTTCTTAAACTTCATGATGTTATAAAAGAACCATTTTAACTGTATGGTTCTATAAAGAACCTTTAATATCTGCCAAACCGTTTGTCCAGTGGTTCTTTATATTAGAAAAGGCTCTTTAGACTATTAAAAGGTGAGGAAGAAATGGTTCTTTTAAGAACCTTTGACTGAAAGATCTTTGAGCAAAAATAGTTCTTCAGTGTCATCGCTGCTTTTGTTGAGTTTGTTTACAATGTTTTATCGATGATCTGATGGCAAGATGTTTCTCCACCGTAGAACCGAATGCATGAGAGCATGAAGCTCTTTGACAGCATCTGTAACAACAAATGGTTCACAGAGACCTCCATCATTCTGTTCCTCAACAAGAAAGATCTGTTTGAGCAGAAGATCTCACACAGTCCTCTCAGCATCTGCTTTACGGAGTACACAGGTACAATAAACATCATCTACATCTGCGTCAGTAATAAATCACAACAAACACAGACAAGATCTGATGAAATCTGATGAAAGGGCTGGAAAGGGGCACATTTGATTTTATTGATATTTTGGCAGTTGTTCTAATCCAGATTTCATATCCCCACAGTGGAAAAATAAACTGTAATCGTACCAGCCGCCCTAAGTGGCAACGTTTCACAATGAGTAAAGAATTCTGTGAGAAAATCACTAAACATTTATGTCTCAGAGGCCATTAATTCATCACATCCAGCGCAGTTTGTTTATCAGTCAATAGGACGAGATAATGAAACATTTTACAGATAAGAAGGAAGATTGTTATGAATTCGTTTTTTCTGTCTTTATTTTTCTTGGCTTGTTTTCCAACCTTATTTCCTTAAAGCCGTTTCTCATTTTTCTCTCTTATCCCTCAACAAGGAGCCAATAACTACGACGAGGCCTCAGAGTACATCCGCAACCAGTTTGAATTTCTGAACAAGAAGAAAGAAACCAAGGAGATTTATCCTCACTTCACCTGCGCCACCGACACCAAAAACGTTCAGTTTGTGTTCGACGCCGTCACTGATGTCATCATCAAAAACAACCTGAAGGACTGCGGCCTCTTTTAAACCACAAAAACCGCAAGTCGAGTCGAGGTGCGGAAAATTCAGCCAAACGCTGTTTATACCTGACAGAATACAGTCAGGCTTCTAAACTAATCTAAGCTTTTCTAAAAACAAGCTACTTATTTTCTTTGTTGGTTATTGTAGCATATCAGTTCATCCCCGTTTAAGGAATCAAAACGGTTTCCTGACCGTTGTGCTTGAGTAACGCAGAGATTTAACGTTTGGTTTCTCCTCAGATTACTTGAAGAGTTTTGAGGAACAGAGGAAGTAGAGGGCGGTGCTGAGACTCTGCACTGGCCAATCACAACGACCCTTTCGCCTGATGACTTCAGCTTATTGGAGCTCCACATCAAATTAACGGTTGCCAATGACTTCAGCCTGTTTCCCCCCAATGCTGTGTGTGTTTGACATTTAACATCTGTATTAACTCCTGAGCTGTGACCACAAATCTGTTTTCATTGTCATTTCTGTTGTTTATTTTCTCTATTGCTGGAGTTATAACTGAGGCAACAACATGTTTTTATACTTTCACTTTACTCTAGGGAATCTGAAGTGCAAATTTTACTCAACTTTTAATTGTGTATCGCTTATTTTTGTAAAAATCAGCAGGTGTTTGATAGATAGAGTGATCGAAAGGAAAGCGCTTTTTTTATGATGTTTACACAACCTCCTGGTTCAGAGCAAACGGCAATTTGTCCTGCATGACAGATGTTATCACAACAATCACATCAGCCTGACATTCCTGTAAAAATAAAATACAAAAAAAGCACAAAAAAAGTTTCACACATAGAAAGATTTGCTGAAATGTAACAGATGTGTAAAGTACGTAGTAACCATGTCTAATAGTCTTTCTCATCTCTCTTCATCTCTCCAGCGTTTGTTTGTGCCTTAACTTCCGTTTACAGTAGATATTTCTCTTCCCGACTGCCCTGCTGTACGTCCACATTTCTGAAGATTAAATAGTGATTATTAATGGAAATCTAATTGAGAAAAAGGGTAGTTTGTTTTTTCTTTTGTTCTGTTTTTGGTAAAGATTCAAATGCTTTTGAAAGTCCTATATCATGATTTAATTTAAATAAAAGTTCATTCACTAGATGAATTTGCATCATTTATGGTTCTGTAAAATCATTGCATACATGCACATACATTTATTTTAGTTAATAGGTTCACATTAGTGAAAAAACTCTGTCCTGCTACTGTGAAAACATCCATGTATTAAAATGTAACGTGATGAGGTTTGTGTGGAAAGTCACACATCGTAAACTAACCGGATCTTGAGCTTCATCAGACCTGTAAAAACACCCAATGGATCAGAATTACACCGTGTTGTACCTGCGTTACAGTCCCTCTGTATGAATGGAGTGATTCTGGCTCCATCTAGTGACCTGCTGTGTGAAACGACATCATTTACTGAGTGAGACCTTTAACCTGGTTCGTATGATTCCCAGTTTCAGCACAAACCACTAGAAATGGAGCCAGTTTAAACCTAAATCTTTACTGGTTTAATAAACAATGAGGTTATTTCTGCTATTAAAGACGCATCATCTATCATATCATCTCCATCCATCCATCTATCCATCTATCATATCATCTCATCCATCCATCCATCCATCCATCCATCCATCATCTCATCCATCCATCCATCTATCATCTCATCCATCCATCTATCATATCATCTCATCCATCCATCCATCCATCCATCCATCCATCATATCATCCCATCCATCATATCATCCCATCCATCCATCCATCTATCATATCATCCCATCCATCCATCCATCCATCCAGACTCTCTTAGTTATGGATCCCACTGTCCGTGTGTTTTAGCATCTGTTCATGTGAAGCTGTTGTGAGCAGATTGTGTTGC
>JBAJNP010008121.1:9729-20939 GCA_036877545.1 Yasuhikotakia modesta | reverse complement strand
GTGTGTGTTTGTGTGTCTGTGTGAGGGTGTGTGTGTCTGAGTGTGTGTGTGTGTTTTCTGTGGATGGCATGTTTTGTGTATTATGTTCCTTCTTTCACTACAGGGTTCAGGTGTTTGTCCCACTAACCAATTAAAAACCTGCAGAGAGGGAACCAATCAGGCGTCTTTAATTGTGTTTCTCTCCTCCAGTGCCAAAGTGCTGCTTGCATGCCCCCCCCCTCGCTGCCCTACATGCCCTCAGAGACACAACCAGCTAAAGTTCAGGTAAAACATTTCCCTAATGTTTCTGTTAAATACCAAAAGTGTTAAAAATGTTATTTTGAATATTGTTGGTCTCTCTCTCTCTCTCTCTCTCTCTCTCTCCAGACAGGTGCTTTGCTAACAAGCGTCTCTTAAACCCGTTACTGATGTACAGCAGAAAACAGACTGCGATCACTGAGCCCGATCCGGCCGCTGGCATCCGGCCCGGGATTTCCTCCAAACTCCCTGTATGATGTCATTCTGCATCAGAGTGTGATGTCAACGACATGACAAGCATTTCACTAACAACTTAAAAATATCATATTGGATATGATTCATGTTCTGAGAATGTTGGCTGTGAAGTCATCAATCAAACCCTGTTTTTGCCCTCAGAAACTGTGGCTCAGCCTCATTACAGATAAATGACCATCAGAGATTTACATTTATACAATTGATTTAAACCTGTAGCATAAAACTCACATCCACATGCTATAATACATTTTTATTGCATACAAATACATCACAAGCTCATATAAACTGCCAGCCACTACCATTCTGTATCTGAGTTCAGATTCACCTGTTCTGTGATTGGTCAGATGGCCTCGTCCTGTCAAATCAAAGCTGCTGTGTGGACCATGTGGACCATCTGTTTATTTGCGTAACAAGTCCGTTCTAGCGCCCATAATCCATCTGTGTGTGGTCATGACAGTCGGGATCATTGTAAGTCTCAACACACAGCAGTGTTGTGGTGTTACAATGAAGAGCAGTTAGTCTAGTTAAGCCACAAATCATGTTAGTTTAACCCACGAGTGATTTAAGCCACACAACTACGCCTCCTCAATACAGTGTAGATGTTCACAGACACACAGGAGCGTCTGTTACTGTTACTGCTTTGGATCAAATACTTTATGACGATGATATAATTTTGGGGTGAGCTGAAGTAGGAGTTGCTCATATTTTCTCTCTGTTTCTCATCTTCTGTCTTTCTGCTCGTTCACTGTGTGCTGCTCAATATATTGATATTATGAGCTGCACACGGCCTCTGTTCATTTGTGTCTTTCTGTCTGTCCATTCTGTCAAAACTTGTTTATCTTTCCAGGTGTCTGTGTGATTCTCAGACGGGTTTCTTGTTTGCCCAAAATAAAAAAATGATAAACAGGAAGAAGGTGGAAAACAGAACAAATGTTGCCAGCAGAAAAAGATCCAGTTTAAGGTGACATGCAGCGTCTGGGTGAATCTCTTTCTTTTTATAACTTGTATTATTTGACTGTGAAGTATAACCAATGCATTACAAACACATTTCCAGACCCTTATTCTCCCCTCACAGTGTCTGGTGTTAATTCTGCCTGCCAGTCACTAACACACACGCTTAGTGCCAATAATATCAACAGAGAGGCTGGACGGGTGCCTTTCAAAACTGCAGCAGGCGGCAGAACCATGAAGCTTTTGCCAAATGAATAATTTAATATGCAATCTGAAATAAAAAGCTCACACACACACATAATGCTCTTATTTTGGTCTGACCTTTTCAGTGTGTTTACGTGTGAGCGAGAGCTCTTGGTATTCACTCTGTTTTGGGGACCAAAATTGGATGTTTTGCATGTTTAAATAACATTTTTACAGTTTTTGTTATTTAAGGAAACATGAGGGAAATGTTTTTACAACCTAAACTTGTTAGCTTGATTGTCCCATTTTAAAGTTACTCCTTACTGCTGTCCAGCAGAGTTTTACTTCCAACCCCAATGAAACACTCAAACCAGCCAATCAAAATGCTCAGGATTGCTGGAGAATTACAGGCAGGTGTGTTTGAGAGTTGATGTGTTTCCTGTGTTCTGATTGGCCTTTATGTCTTCAGTCACATGACAGGGGCTATAAGGAGATTGGCTGGTTGGCCCAGTGTGAAGCTGTAGTTCTGTCGTGTTTTATATCTGCTGTCTGTGAGAACGTTCCCTCACGCAGCACTGGGTCTCAGGTAATACTTTTAGGTTGTGGGAGTGTTTCCGTAACGTTCCTGTTAAGTCACAAAAACTTTAAAGAATCTAGAAACATTGTAAACATCAGACCTTTGTGTTAATGTTCTTGCTTGGTTATAAGAAAATGATGTGGCTGTTTGTAATCTGTGTGTAACGTTACAAATATTCTACCGCAAGATTTTTGATAACTGTGAGAAATAAGGAACATGAGCAGATGTTTTGAGAACGTTCTCTGTTAGCTGGGTCTCTGGCAGTCCGTCTCTGACACACCAGCAGTAATCTGATGGTCTTGCTAACAGAGTCTTACTTCTACAGAGATGTATTGGGTTGTGCAGAAACCTGGAGTCTTCTGTCAAAACCAGTAACATGAGACCAGACAGGCTAATGGTACAAAGGGCCATAAATGACACATTTTTTTCCAGCTTCTGTTCCAACTTCATTTTCAGATACTGTAAATTTTACCATAGCTCTGCTTCATTCTGTGAGCCGTGAGTTTAACTGAATCCGTTTAGTTTGGAACGTAACCTGCTGAACAAGAGGATAAATCCTTTATCATCTCATTTTCTTCTTATGACACAGCAGAACGTTTTCTAGAATTACTGTGAGATACAGGCTTGAGAAATGGCTGTTTTGTGAAAACATAAATGATGAGCAGAAATGTATGAAGGTTAAAATGAAATGTGATAATCAATGTGATCATCTTGAGTCCTCAAGAGTTTATACACAGACATTTCTACACAGACAGAGTTTTTGGTTTATTCTCTAATCTTTGTGGCACAAAATAAACTGTATAATAAATTGTTCTTCTAGCTCAGTTGGTAGAGCATGTTGGCAACACAAAACTGTGGGTTTGATTCCTAGGGAATGAATTCTAAATAAAAATAAATGAATGTATTGACCTTAAATGTACTGCAGGTTGTTTTGGATTCAAGCATCTTTTAAAGTATATGTTTATGATGCTGTGTGTTATAAATGCGACGTGTCTCCTTGGCTAACAAGTTAAGGTTGTAAGAACATTTTCCTAACATTTTCATGGACTGATGGATAGAGATGGATGTTGTCATCATGTATGATTGGTATTGTAATGTGTGCAGGTTTAATCAGTTTTAAAGAAACGTTCCCTTACAAGGACTGTGGGTGTGAATAAAGTCATGACTTCAAATGTTTCTGTTTGTCATAGCAGCAGTTCGGTTTTTGTTCTGTAAAATGAAGTTAAAATCTTTTTTAATCCTCAGAGCTCAGAGGAGCTGCTGCGGGAATCTGGATCTCTCACCTGGAGAACAGCAGGACTGGAACGGTGAGCGTTTATGAACACCAGTCACAGAAAAACTGATGTATCCTCTAGGTACAACCTCACACTTCTCTATTACAACAACATATTATTATTATTAACAGATATGATCATAAAGTTGTGAGTCTTGTTCTGCGAGTGGAGACATGTACATTCCTGAAAAATGGCCTTTTTATACTCTCTCTCTCTCTCTCTCTCTCTCTCTCTTTATGACACCTGGATCAATAACTCATCTGTTTGTGTCTATAAAGAAGATGTGATGATTTGACCCTGTGGAAGAGAGAGAGGAAGTTGTGTCACTTTACTGTGATGTGTGTGTGTGTGTGTGTGTGATGATTGATGGCACTTTATTTGAATGAGCTGAGCGGCAGCTTGTCTGAGTGTGTCATGAAATTTAGATTTGCTGCAAATATTTATTGACCTCCAGCAATGAGACAAACAGACACAAAATAAACAATGTGAATGAATGATAACTGATAGCATCAACATCATAAAACAGATCATTCCAACGCTAAAATCTGATTGGTTGAGCCCATTTGGAAGCTGTGAAATAGGCAACATACATAATTTAAGTTTTGCAAAATAATAATGTGACTGAATAAATCGGTACAGTTGTTTACAGTTTAATGAATTTAGCAGCTAATGTAATATTTTGTTTATGTGTAGTGTATGCATGTTTTTTACTGTTTTACAATTACTTCTGATTGGATGAGACATTTGGAGTTAAAACTTCTTTTCTTTTTTTATATTATATCCTTTTATAAATACAAAACACACAGCTGTAGTTTGTTTTAACAGTTAACCAGCAATGTCATGTTTCAAACAGAGATGGCGCTAGAGATGCAGACATTTATTATCTACAGCGTATCACTGCAGGGGTTTTATGTTTGCATCATTGAAGTCAATAGGTGTCACTGTTGTTTGGCTACTACACAGGTACGGAACGACACCAGGGTGAATTAATGATGGAAACGTTCATTTTCTCCCTAAGTGTTGTTTTTGGCAGCGTGAGCCTCTTCCAGTGTTATAGACAAGGCTTTTGTTAGATCCAGTCAGCTCTTGTTTTTCCAGCGCTGTCACCTGTGACGGTGGACCGTGGCTCTCTCATTCCTCCCCCAATTATACATCCCAGTATGCAGTGGGGCAGTTAAATGAATGTAAACGCTGCCAAACGCTAGCTTGTTAGTGTCTAAAAGGCCCATGTTGGCATGACAAGAGCGACAGGTGCGCTAGCTTTTGTTTCCTGTGGCGTTTCTGTTTCATTCTGGCTTACTTAAGAGCAGAGAAAGAGCCAGTCAGCTGCTTTCCAGCCTGTATAATGAGAGCGTGGGCTGCTTCTGTGCGGCTGCAAATTAGGGCCACAGACAGAGCAGAGCTTGTGTCACAAAGCCACACATGGTAAATCACAGCTGGTGATGTTGTTGGGTTAGAATCGTCTGATGATCCTGGAGGCTGTAACAGACGAGATGCACAAAGATCTCAGTCTTATTTTAAAGAGAGTGTGTTGACCTCTGTCCTCTAACATGGCTGGAAAGGGGCAAATATAGGAGATTACAGTGTTTTGTTTTAAGGTCTTTTCCAGCAATTACTATGTGTCTGTCTGTGCATAGCAGCCCTTAGGGGTTAGAGTTATAATATAATAACATGATATTCTTTAAAGTATATTTTTAGTTTTGTATGGTCTAAGGATGTGGTCATCGATAAGTATCGTGGCTCATCGTAGTAAACATGAGAATACCTTGATGTTACCCTCTGATGCACCCCTGAACTGTTACTTCAGCAGCAGTTTTTGTCAGCGCTGTAACACTGACTCAGCTTGGATGCGATTTCACACCGAGTTTTCACAGTTTTAATTAGTGCATCTATCTGAGAGGTTATTTTGGGCCGTGTGTACACACAGACACACACAAATGTAGCCGTGACCCCTAAACAATCATAATTTACATGCAGAGTTGTTGCCAGCTTTAAACATTTACCATCACCTGCTGGGAATGCTGGCTGGACGCAAGCAGAGACTGTAAATATTAACAAGACACCGCAGTCATATAACTGTGAATGGGAAAGGTCAACACTCAATATGGCCGCTCAAGAGAAGGAAATTACAACTTCCTGTAAAAAGAGCCAATAAACAATCGGTGAACACTAATGATTCTCAGCTCTGTTCAGAGTGCACATGCTCAGTAACTGAAGATCTGAAAAACCTGTTTTCAAAGCACAGCTTGACCTTTAAAACAGGCGTAAAGGTGCAGCTGATGTCAGGTTTAATTGTGGTCTGAAAGAATGTTGTTTTATTGTGACCTTAGCCAGCGATTTCAAAGATATTGTTTTTCCTCATTCAGTTACAAAGGACTTGGGCTTGTATGAGGCAAATAACTGCCTGGAGGTGTTGCCAAGATGGCCAAAAAAGTGACATGACTTCCTTTAAAAGGGGTTAGTGGAACATAGCTGGTGTCTGGAGGGTTAAAGCCACGTTCTGTAAACTGTAAGAAACAAGAATTAGATATTATGTTGAATGTCTGAGATGTTTTTGTCTCTGTAGGATTTTAAAAGGGAGGCAGAGGGCAAAGTGTGTGAATGCAGCCTGTGGCAGTTTCAGCGTCTGCATGCTGTGATTGTAATTAAATCCACGTGCTGCCTGGATTTTCTGGTGCTACTCCTCACCAAACCTCTTTCCATCCGCCTCACACGGTTTCAGCACCGACACCGACTGGACATTTAAACAACAGAGGCTGAACGCCTGCCCTGTTTTTTCATTCCCTCTTACTTATCCCTTCTTCTGTTACGTTAATCAGGGGCGTTAGGACCCTGCGGCTCAGACAAATGAATTATATTAAAAAAGTAATTCAGTAGACTTTTAATATTAACATTGATGCTTGAAAATTACATTTTTACTGTTATTGTTCATTTTTACACTTAATGGAAATGTTTGTGGTGTAGATGATAGGCATGTTATTATGGGATGTGTGTGTGCTGTTAAGGACAAACTTTCTCTCATCACACACAAACCATTTAATGATTAAAACCCTTAATGTATAAACAACATTTTTAATGCTGATTTCAGTCAAATCTGGCAACATGGGGGTGTGTTTTCTGTAGGGACTAACACAAATCATTTAATGCTATTATGTGTTCTTCATTTCTTATATTTATTTGGCATGTACAGCGAGTGATTTGGTGTATGAAGCATGTTTCACACATAATTACTGTTGATAAACACCAGCTCTCTGATTCCTCACAGACTGATAGATGACTGCAGCACTATTGATCACAGCAGCTTTCATTGTAAGTCCTGACAGGATCAATAGGTCCTTTCCCTGATGGAAACATGACATTCCTAAAGCATCTCAGCGGGAGACCGTGTGCAGTCAGAGTTAATGAGCTCAACACAAATGTCTTCGTTTGCCATTCCATCAAATCAGTTGTGGCTTAACAGGTAGAGTCAGACTTCTAACTCCAACTTCTTACCTGTCCTTTACTGAGAATGAACAGTAAGTTGGTCTTGTGTGAATGCAGGGCATAATTCTCTGTTATGAGGTTGAAGCAGAATTTCAGTGTTGGCGTATTTTTTCACAGCTGATTATAATGCGCGCTGGGCTCCCTGCCATCATCGCAATAAAACTGTCAAAGCACGTTTAGCAGAGCCGTAAATAAAGACATTAAAATGTCATTATTGATCTGGAGCTATTGATGAGTTGTTTTTGTACAGTAAACATTTATTGAATCTGACAAAAAATCAGTTGTGTAAATTAAAGGGCAGAGTGAGTCCACCAGTGACATCATACAGACTCCATCCCTGTATGAGAATTAAACCCATAACCTCGGGGTTGCAAGCATCATGCTGTACTATCTGTAATACAGGAAAACTTTGCTGTTATTGCACAACCTTCATTCAAACTTTCCTTTGTTTTTTTTCACTCTTTTTCAAATGTTTTCACTCAACTCTTTCTTTATCATTTATTTTTTCATTTTCACATTTTTCATTCATTTTCTTTCTAAATGAATTCTGTTTTTTACAGTTTTTCTCTTTTGTCTTTCGCAGCTTTTCTGTGTTCATTCTGCGGCAGATAACGTTGCTAGATTTTAGTTGATGTCAGATCACACATTTCTGTTTGTTTTGTTTTAAACTATTTTATCTGTTTCTGAAACCTGGAAACAGCCTCAAAAACGTTCAGTAAACATTCTCAGCTAACCAGCACAAATGTTTGTGTTTTAAGTAACAAATGTTCAAAATGTTATTGTGTTAAGTTCTAAGAAATTTAGTTGTGTAACTTTTTAAAATGTTATTATAAAATAAATTATAACTTATAGCAACATTAGATTTTTTAAATATATGTAAGTGATGTCATTTAATGTTTGTAACTTTTACTGCAAATCTTTCTGTTCCAATCAGAGATGAATGCTGTGAATTCTCTATTCACACAGTATCACGAGCATCCGTGCCTTTCAGCTGGTGTTTTTACTGAATGGTTTTTGCTCTTATCTCTGTGTTTCAAGGTCTGTGTGGTAGAAACTCAATAGCGAATCGTTCGTCCGTCACCCGTGTTGTCCTTGACGACATCATCTGAATGCCACCAAACATCTGTCAGCCAGAATCTGTATCATTGCCCTGGTAACCGGCTACAGTGACACGTCCACATGGATGCACAGCAGTTCCAGTCTGTTGTTGAATGAAATGCCACAGATTTAACCTGTTGACATGAACTGATGCAGCAGAGATTTTACTAATGACGCTTACAGCCACTATTTCCTGTCCAAATGTCAGACACAATGAGCCTGTTTCATTCTGTCCACAGGACACTGTGTGTGTGTGTGTGTGTGTGTGTGTGTACGTACTCCAGCAAAGTTTTAAAGGCAGGCACTCCTCCCAGTTAACGTTGGCTAACATTCTCTGAAATTGTTGTAAATTCTGGGTTGGTGTTCAGTCTGGAAAGCACCGAGCCACACATTTTTGGAGGTTTTGTCTCATAAATCTCAGCAGACTCAGTGTTCAGTCAGATGTTCTGAACGGAGGATCAGAATTGAGGCGTAAGATGATTCGACACGTGATTGTGAACGGCTGCCCTTTGACTTCTTCAGTAAAACTGGTTTAGTTTAACTTTTATCACTGATGTATGAAGTTACATTTAACAATGAATTTCCCAGTTCTGTGGAAACCCACCTGTGTTCTGATGCTTCACAGACTCCAGAGATAAAAGTCCTTTCATGCTTTAATCCCTGAATCATTTTAAAGACTTTCTACAATTGTTCCTCAGTGCTGAAGCTGTTCTTTCAGGCAGTGTTTTTGCTTCAGTGCTTCCCTGAAAAAATGTTCCTCTAATGTTACTAGAAGAACATTTCTCTAACTTTAAGAGACCATTTAGAAAATGATAGTCAATGTTTTTAGAACGTTCCCTGTTGGCTGGGTTGATGCAGACGCTGCATCTTCAGTGAGAGTTTGAAGGGCAGGTTAGTGGCAGATGTTTATGAACTCCAGACTCTCTTTAGCAGGTGATGTAAGATTATGGACCTCAGTAGCAGGATTTGATCTTTAAACCCCTCCAGGCTCCAGATCAGTTTTATCTACGTGCTGTAAAGAGCTGAACTCTGTTTAAACACGTCTGCAGATGAGCTGCAGGGTTTTGCAGAACATTCAGTCTCTAGTTTTCTGCTGTTCTTCTCTCATCTGTGTTACAGTAACAGTAAATAAACTATCACTGTGTGTTTGTGCTACTAAAGCCCTGAATCCAGTCCAGGTGAAACTATTTGTAGAGCATCACAAGTGCGTTTCTGTTGCTATAGCGATTATAAAAAGATCAGATCATAGTGCGTGTAAATAGCAAAACAGAGACGCAATTATGTTCAACTTTATGAATGCTGTAAAACACATGAGCTGTTTTAATCTGTGTCCTCACAGACTGTAAACATATCTCAGATTATTACAGAGCATTTTCAATGTTAAATCTGTTCATCTGTTGTGGCGTGCGTGCGTGTGTGTGCGTGTGTGTGCGTGTGTGTGTGTGTGTGTGCGTGTGTGTGTGTGTGCGTGTGTGTGTGTGTGTGTGTGTGTGTGTGTGCGTGTGTGTGTGTGTGTTTTGTGTCAGTGTATTAACAAGATGAAAGACCAACATAACTTCAAATGACCAATTAAAAGCTTTTCCTTGCAACATGTTGACTCAGCAGTGAGCTGAAAGTTACAGTCTAATTAAGACTCACACACCGTTAAAAGAAACCAATGATGCAGTAACACACAGGATCACATTCAGATTCTAAACACAAATGTTTATATATTTTAAAGATAATTCTCACACCTAACACAGCTGCAGTTGCTGTTTGGTCAGTTAGTCTGTTGTAAGCAGATTTTTTTGTAACACCAAGCATAAAATGTTTCTGCTTGTCAGGTATCATTTATGTCGTGAGAAATCACACCTGTCTCTGGCAACAGCAACACACACATACACACACACAGTGTGTAACGTTTGGTGGCAGGTGTCATTAACTCTGTTATCTCCTGCACTGATGCAGCTCAAATCTGTTAGTATTTCTTCACAGTCTAGTTTAGAAGTGGGCAGATCTTCTCTGTAAACTTCCTACATCAGCACCATTGTCTTCTTGTGTTTGTTTTCTGAGATTTAAAGAGGCACCAGAGAGTCTTTAACTCCATGTTGTCATGTTAGATGATGAGTTTTTTGCTCCAGCGCTCTTCCTATGAAGGGAGAGCAAAGACCCATTTTTCTATCAGAATGGAATCACACTAAAGCCTTTGGGTCGTTCCAGGATCTCCAGCCCAGAAATAGTTCTCATCTATTTTGTCTTTGGCTTTTATCCTTTTTTCTCATGCTGGAATAGTTTGGGTTGAGCTCACAGCTCAGAACGTAATGAGGAAAGAGAGAGAGAACGTGAGGCAGGTCATTGTATCTCATGAGAAATGATGGGAGAAGATATTGATTATAAGCAGCCGCTGGAGTCAGATAGTCAGGCAGAAACAGGCCCACGAGACGAAGACGAGCGAGAGCTGAGAGATGAGTTTGTAATGAGACACAACACAACAAAACATTTCATTCCTAAAGCAAAACTGTGCAGCTGTCTGATGAATTTTACTCAGCAAATAATTTTGTATAATTTGGCATATATGATATATAATGTATATAATAGGTTTTTTATTAAAAAGTTATATAAATTTTTTTACTAATGTCACTAAGAATGTTTTTGATAACTTTGAGAACGTTTAGCGAATGTTAGCCAATGTTCTGGGAATGTTTTATGTTAGCTGGGTGACTGTTTTGCCTTTAATATACTGCAGACAGAGGCCGATATGTTTTGCTAGGTAGCGAGTTCCACAGGCAACATTAACAGATCCACCTCCTTATCTGCTGCACAATGTCTTTAAAAACCCTAATCCTTCACAACAGAGCCGGATCAGTCCCTGCTATCACACACACACGAGTGAGAGAAACAATTTCCTTTCAGCTCTCATGAATGAAAAGCTTGAATTGGACCTAAAACTGGATGAGAAATAACAGGATGTGAATCACATCATTAATTATCCAGAACTGCTGCTGCTGTTGGTAAAGACATGCTAGCAGGAACCTAACATCACCGGCACACACCATTCACCTTGAGCTGTTGTGTTCTCCTCGACACAGCTGACCGTTTGTAAACCTCAGTTATGCCTCATAAAATGTGAAATGTTAGCTTAAAAGTTTTCCACAAACAAATGAGACGGCGCT